>CM042420.1:28643116-28697509 GCA_023634145.1 Thymallus thymallus
GAGATGGGGAGAGATGGGAGAGAGATGGGGAGAGAGAGGGAGAGAGATGGGGAGAGATGGGAGAGAGATGGGGAGAGAGAGGGAGAGAGATGGGGAGAGAGAGCGAGAGGGGGAGAGAGAGAGAGAGAGAGAGAGGGGGAGAGAGAGAGGGGGAGAGAGAGAGAGAGAGAGAGAGAGAGAGAGAGAGAGAGAGAGAGAGAGAGAGAGAGAGAGAGAGAGATGGGGAGAGAGAGAAAGTTACACATAGGATAAACAAACGTACAGTCAATAACACAATAGAAAAATAATAATATGGGGATGAGGTAGTAGGATGGGCTATTTACAGAAGGGCTATATACAGGTGTAGTGATCGATAAGCTGCTCTGACAGCTGATGCTTAAAGTTAGTGAGGGAGATGGTAGTCTCCAGCTTCAATTCGTTCCAGTCATTGGCAGCAGAGAACTGGAAGGAATGGCGGCCAAAGGAGGTGTTGGCTTTGGGGATGACCAGTGAGATATACCTGCTGGAGCGCATGCTACGGGTGGGTGTTGCTATAGTGACCAGCGAGCTGAGATAAGGCGGGGATTTACCTAATAAAGACTTATAGATGACCTGGAGCCAGTGGGTTTGGTGACGAATATGTAGTGAGGGCCAGCCAACGAGAGAATACAGGTCACAGTGGTGGGTAGTATATGGGGCTTTGGTAACAAAACAAATGGCACTGTGATAGATTACATCCAATTTGCTGAGTAGATTGTTGGAGGCTATTTGCCGAAGTCAAGGATCATAGGATAGTCAGTTTTACAAGGGCATGTTTGGCAGCATGAGTGAAGGAGGCTTTGTTGTGAAATAGGAAGCCGATTCTGGATTTAATTTTGGATTGGAGATGGTTAATGTGAGTCTGGAAGTTGAGTTTACAGTCTAACCAGACGCCTAGGTATTTGTAGGTGTCCATGTATTCTAAGTCAGACCCGTCCAGAGTAGTGATGATAGTCCGGTGGGCGGGTGCTGGCAGCGTTCGATAGAAAAGCATGCATTTAGTTTTACTAGCATTTAAGAGCAGTTGGAGCCACGGAAGGAGTGTTGTATGTCATTGAAGCTCGTTTGGAAGTTTGTTAACACAGTGTCCAAAGAGGGGCCAGATGTATACAGAATGGTGTCGTCTGCGTAGAGATGGATCAGAGAGTCACCAGCAGCGAGAGCAACATCGTTGATATATATAGAGAATAGAGTCGGCCCAAGAATTGAACACTGTGGCACCCCCATAGAGACTGCCAGAGGACCGGACAACAGGCCCTCCGATTTGACACACTGAACTCTATCTGAGAAGTAGTTGGAGAACCAGGCAAGGCAGTCATTTGAGAAACCAAGGCTGTTGAGTCTGCCGATAAGAATGCGGTGATTGACAGAGTCGAAAGCCTTGGCCAGGTCGATGAAGACGGCTGCACAGTACTGTCTTTTATCGATGGCGGTTATGATATTGTTTAGTACCTTGAGCGTGGCTGAGGTGCACCCATGACCAGCTCAGAAACCAGATTGCATAGCGGAGAAGGTACGGTGGGATTCGAAGTGGTCAGTTATCTCTTTGTTAACTTTGCTTTGGAAAACTTTAGAAAGGCAGGGCATGATGGATATAGGTCTGTAACAGTTTGGGTCTAGAGTGTCTCCCCCTTTGAAGAGGGGGATGACCGCGGCAGCTTTCCAATCTCTAGGGATCTCAGATGATACGAAAGAGAGGTTGAACAGGCTAGTAATAGGGGTTGCAACAATTTTCGGTGGATAATTTGAGAAAGAAAGGGTCCAGATTGTCTAGCCCAGCAGATTTGTAGGGGTCCAGATTTTGCAGCTCTTTCAGAACATCGGGGGGGGGGGGGGGGGACTTGGGCAAGTTGCTGTGGGGGGTGCAGAGCTGTTGGCCGGGGTAGGGGTAGCCAGGTGGAAAGCATGGCCAGCCATAGAAAAATACTTATTGACAGTGACAGTGTTTCCTAGCCTCAGTGCAGTGGGCAACTGGGAGGAGGTGCTCTTATTACAGTGTCACAGAACTTTTTGGAATTAGTACTACAGGATGCGAATTTCTGTTAGAAAAAGCTGGCCTTTGCTTTTCTAACTGACTGTGTATATTTGTTCCTGGTTTCCCTGAAAAGTTGCATATCGCGGGGGCTATTCTATGCTAATGCAGTGCGCCACAGGATGTTTTTGTGTTGGTCAAGGGCAGTCAAGTCTGGAGTGAACCAAGGGCTATACCTGTTCTTAGTTCTACGTTTTTTGAATGGGGCATGCTTATTTAAGAGCACTTTAAGAGAACAACCAGGCATCCTCTACTGACGGTATGAGGTCAATATCCTTCCAGGATACCCGGGCCAGATCTATTAGAAAGGCCTGCTGACTGGTGTTTTAGGGATTGTTTCACATATGGAGTCCAGGGCACAGCTGGGGGCTGAGGGGGGTCTGTAACAAACGGCAACAGTGAGAGACTTATTTCTGGAAAGGTGGAATTTTACTGACCCCCCTGTTTGAGACCTGGATAGTTTGACAGAACTCTGCAGTTTATCTCTGCAGTAGATTGCAACTCCGCCTCCTTTGGCAGTTCTATCTTGACGGGAAATATTGTAGTTGGGGATGGAAATTTCAGAATTTTTGGTGGCCTTCCTGAGCCAGGATTCAGACACAGCTAGGACATCAGGGTTGGCGGAGTGTGCTAAAGCAGTGAATAAATCAAACTTAGGGAGGAGGCTTCTGATGTTAACATGCATGAAACCAAGGATTTTACGGTTACAGAAGTCAACAAATGAGAGCGCCTGGGGAATAGGTGTAGTACTGGGGGCTACAGGACCTGGGTTTACCTCTACATCACCAGAGGAACAGAGGAGGAGTAGGATCAGTGTTCGGCTAAGGGCTTTAAGAACTGGTCGTCTAGTACTGTCACGAGAGGGTGTATACACAGACCAAGACGCAGCGCAGGGATTGTAGTTCCACATTCCTTTACTGAATATTCAAATAAATGTGCGAACTAACAAATGAACAAAAACGATTGACAAACGTAGTAAAGCACACTTACTGTCACCGTGACAAACGACCCACACCCCGGAGTGGAACATACAAACCTATGTAGGATCCCTAATTAGAGACGATGCACTGCAGCTGCCTCTAATTAGGGATCCAACACAAACCACCACCAGATACAGAACGAATAGACCTGTCAGACTCTGACCATGGTTACATAGAGAAGCAAATAGACTTCTCTATGGCCAGAGCCTGACAGTACCCCCCCCCCCAAGGCGTGGACTCCCGGACCCCAACAAAAAAAACACAAATACATGGAGGGGGGTTATTAAGGAGGGAAGATTAGTCCGTCGGTGGCGGTTCTGGCTCCGGCGAAGTGGACAGTTTCTTCCCATGCCCCTTCTTTATGACCGGGCCCGGACTGGGTACCGGTGGGGCAAACGGCTCCAGCCCTGGAGCGGGACCACTAACCGGGCCCGGACTGGGCACCGGTGGGGTAAAAGGCTCCGGCCATGGAGCGGGGGAAAACAACCCGGCCCCGGACTGGGCACCGGTGGGGCAAACAGCTCCGGCCATGGGGCGGGGCAAATAACCGGCCCCGGACTGGGCACCGGTGGGGTAAACAGCTCCGGCCATGGAGTGGGGAAAACAACCGGTCCCGGACTGGGCACCGGTGGGGTAAACGGCTCCGGCAATGGAGTGGAGCAGACCACCGGACCAGGACTAGGCACCGGTGGAGCGGACTGCTCTGGCACTGGAGCAGAGCAGACGGCTTCTCTATGGCCAGAGCCTGACAAGTACGTTGGGTACAGAGAATAAAAGGAGCCGATTTCTGAGCGTGGTGGAATAGATTGATGGCATAATGTACAGACAGGGATATGATAGGATGTGAGTTCAGTGGAGGTAAACCTAGGCGTTGGGTAATGAAGAGAGAGGTTGCATCTCTGGAGACACCAGTTAAGCCAGGTGAGGTCTCTGCATGTGTGGGGGGTGAGACAAAGGAGCTATCTGAGGCATGTTGAGCGGGACTGGAGGCTCTACAGTAGAATAGAACAATAAGGAATAACCTAAACAGCAACAGACAAGACATATTGACATGAGAGAGAGGCATGAAACAATCACAGGAGTTAATCAAGAGAGCTAAGACAACAACAGGTGATGGTGATGAATGGACAGAGAGGGTCAGTTAGAGAGAATGTTGTGCTACACACTGGACCTGAGTTCGAGGCTGAGGCTTAACAGATAAACAGAATGAGGTACCCTGTAAGGGAACAGTCCAGCAGGCATCAGCTGTGTAGCCCAGTGATCATAAGATCCGATGAGCATCAAAGAGGTGAGCCAGGGAGCAGCTCGGTGGACGCTGCGCTAGGCGAGCGGGAGGCACGGCGTTCAGAATGCCAGCGGGCCGGGACTAGCAGATGGGTCTTCGGCGACGTCGCAACGGAAAAGCCTGTTGAAACCACGTCGGACGATTACGTCGGCAGACCAGTTGTGATGGCTAAGCGGGGCTCTGTGTCGACAGTAGAAGGGCCAGGCCGGTTGACAAAGGTACTGTAGACCGGGAATTAGCTAGTACACGTCGGCTAGCTCGGGGCTAGCTCAAGGCTAACTGGTGCAAGCTTTTGGACAGTAGTGTTAGCAAAACAACAGCAGCCACTCGGTTGCAGCTAGCTAACTGCGATGATCCAGTGTGATGGTCAAATGTATGACCATATTAGAGACACATATTTCCCTCAGATTACACAGATCCACAAAGAATTAAAAATCAAACCCAATGTTGATAAACTCCCATATCTACTGGGTGAAATACCACAGTGTTCCATCACAGCAGCAAGATGTGTGACCTGTTGTCACAAGAAAAGGTCAACCAGTGAAGAACAAACACCATGTAAATACAACCCATATTTATGTTGATTTATTTTCCCATTTGTACTTTAACTATTTACACATCGTTACAACACTGTATATATACATAATATGACATTTGAAATGTCTTTATTCTTTTGGAACTTCTGAGTGTAATGTTTACTGTTCATTTGTATTGTTTATTTATCTACTTCACATGCTTTGGTAATGTTAACATATGTTTCCATTCCAATAAAACCCTTACATTGAAATTGAATTGAGAGAGAGAGAAAGAGAGAGAAAGAGAGAGAAAGAGAGAGAGGTGAGAAACCAGATCAGAGTGTGTTAGTGTGTGTCAGTAAAGGCAGGTCTGTGTGTGTCAGTAGAGGCAGGTCTGTGTGTGTCAGTAGAGGCAGGTCTGTGTGTGTCAGTAAAGGCAGGTCTGTGTGTGTCAGTAGAGGCAGGTCTGTGTGTGTCAGTAGAGGCAGGTCTGTGTGTGTCAGTAGAGGCAGGTCTGTGTGTGTCAGTTGAGGCAGGTCTGTGTGTGTGTCAGTAGAGGCAGGTCTGTGTGTGTCAGTAGAGGCAGGTCTGTGTGTGTCAGTAGAGGCAGGTCTGTGTGTGTGTCAGTAGAGGCAGGTCTGTGTGTGTCAGTAGAGGCAGGTCTGTGTGTGTCAGTAGAGGCAGGTCTGTGTGTGTCAGTAGAGGCAGGTCTGTGTGTGTGTCAGTAGAGGCAGGTCTGTGTGTGTCAGTAGAGGCAGGTCTGTGTGTGTGTCAGTAGAGGCAGGTCTGTGTGTGTCAGTAGAGGCAGGTCTGTGTGTGTCAGTAGAGGCAGGTCTGTGTGTGTGTGAGAGGACCATGTTGACTTCTGTCACTGTGTTGACAGGAGGAAAAGCCATGGTAGTGTTTGGTAGACAGTACATTGACATGGTAGTGTTGGGTAGACAGTACATTGACATGGTAGTGTTGGGTAGACAGTACATTGACATGGTAGTGTTGGGTAGACAGTACATTGACAGGGCAGGGTTGTATCAGGGCATACTGGTCTCTCTCTCACCCAGAGGAGGGTCATGTATCAGGGCATACTGGTCTCTCTCTCACCCAGAGGAGGGTCATGTATCAGGGCATACTGGTGTCTCTCTCACCCAGAGGAGGGTCATGTATCAGGGCATACTGGTCTCTCTCTCACCCAGAGGAGGGTCATGTATCAGGGCATACTGGTCTCTCTCTCACCCAGAGGAGGGTCATGTATCAGGGCATACTGGTCTCTCTCTCACCCAGAGGAGGGTCATGTATCAGGGCATACTGGTGTCTCTCTCACCCAGAGGAGGGTCATGTATCAGGGCATACTGGTGTCTCTCTCACCCAGAGGAGGGTCATGTATCAGGGCATACTGGTCTCTCTCTCACCCAGAGGAGGGTCATGTATCAGGGCATACTGGTCTCTCTCTCACCCAGAGGAGGGTCATGTATCAGGGCATACTGGTCTCTCTCTCACCCAGAGGAGGGTCATGTATCAGGGCATACTGGTCTCTCTCTCACCCAGAGGAGGGTCATGTATCAGGGCATACTGGTCTCTCTCTCACCCAGAGGAGGGTCATGTATCAGGGCATACTGGTCTCTCTCTCACCCAGAGGAGGGTCATGTATCAGGGCATACTGGTCTCTCTCTCACCCAGAGGAGGGTCATGTATCAGGGCATACTGGTGTCTCTCTCACCCAGAGGAGGGTCATGTATCAGGGCATACTGGTCTCTCTCTCACCCAGAGGAGGGTCATGTATCAGGGCATACTGGTCTCTCTCTCACCCAGAGGAGGGTCATGTATCAGGGCATACTGGTGTCTCTCTCACCCAGAGGAGGGTCATGTATCAGGGCATACTGGTGTCTCTCTCACCCAGAGGAGGGTCATGTATCAGGGCATACTGGTGTCTCTCTCACCCAGAGGAGGGTCATGTATCAGGGCATACTGGTGTCTCTCTCTCACCCAGAGGAGGGTCATGTATCAGGGCATACTGGTCTCTCTCTCACCCAGAGGAGGGTCATGTATCAGGGCATACTGGTCTCTCTCTCACCCAGAGGAGGGTCATGTATCAGGGCATACTGGTGTCTCTCTCACCCAGAGGAGGGTCATGTATCAGGGCATACTGGTCTCTCTCTCACCCAGAGGAGGGTCATGTATCAGGGCATACTGGTCTCTCTCTCACCCAGAGGAGGGTCATGTATCAGGGCATACTGGTCTCTCTCTCACCCAGAGGAGGGTCATGTATCAGGGCATACTGGTGTCTCTCTCACCCAGAGGAGGGTCATGTATCAGGGCATACTGGTCTCTCTCTCACCCAGAGGAGGGTCATGTTTCAGGGCATACTGGTCTCTCTCTCACCCAGAGGAGGGTCATGTATCAGGGCATACTGGTGTCTCTCTCACCCAGAGGAGGGTCATGTATCAGGGCATACTGGTCTCTCTCTCACCCAGAGGAGGGTCATGTATCAGGGCATACTGGTGTCTCTCTCACCAGAGGAGGGTCATGTATCAGGGCATACTGGTGTCTCTCTCACCCAGAGGAGGGTCATGTATCAGGGCATACTGGTCTCTCTCTCACCCAGAGGAGGGTCATGTATCAGGGCATACTGGTGTCTCTCTCACCAGAGGAGGGTCATGTATCAGGGCATACTGGTGTCTCTCTCACCAGAGGAGGGTCATGTATCAGGGTGCTAATGATCTCCTTGATACTTTCTCACATTCCTTCCAGTCTCCACCAGGCTGCCTCTAATTGGTTAAAGAATGAATCATGGATGGGTGCTATTAATGCTGCTAGCAGGAAGAACTGGACCAGGAGAGGAGAGGAGAGGAGAGGAGAGGAGAGGAGAGGAGAGGAGAGGAGAGGAGAGGAGAGGAGAGGAGAGGAGAGGAGAGGAGAGGAGAGGAGAGGAGAGGAGAGGAGAGGAGAGGAGAGGAGAGGAGAGGAGAGGAGAGGAGAGGAGAGCATCTCTACACCAATGTGAATGTTGGAGACAATGACCTGCTCCAGGAGAAGCCAAATCAATTGCCTCAGTGGAAGAAAGGATTTACATTTTTAGCTCTTCAGACGGTAAACTCAGGGCAGTTCAGTCAGACCCTGTCTGGTTCCTCCTCCATTAGCTGACCTGACATGTTGCCATTAGGCCTATACAGACTTAAGGTAAAGGATAGCAGAGTTTTGGAACTCAGCAGCATGGAGAATTAACTAACTGGATCAATTAGGAGACTGGAGGATGGTACAGAGGAGAGAGAGAGAGAGAGAGAGAGAGAGAGAGAGAGAGAGAGAGAGAGAGAGAGAGAGAGAGAACAACAATTATCGTGGCATTTGTGTCAACAGCAACTTGGGCAAACTTTTCTGTGCCATCATAAACAGCAGATTACTGAACTATCTTAACGAACACAATGTCCTGAACAAAAGCCAAATTGGATTCCTACCAAACAATCGAACATCAGACCATATTTACACCCTTCACACCCTCATTGACAAACATGTGAATCAAAATAAAACAAACATTTTCTCCTGTTTTGTAGATTTCCAAAAGGCATTTGACTCAATTTGGCATGAAGGAATACTACTAAAATTAATTGAAAGTGGTGTCGGTGGACTAACATATGATATAATTAAATCAATGTATAAAAATAACAAGTGCGCAGTCAAAATCGGAGAAAAACAAACAGACTACTTTACCCAGAGACGTGGAGTTAAACAAGGAAACAACCTAAGCTCAAGCCTGTTTAACATCTATATTAATGAACTGACAAAAATGCTTGAACAATCAACAGCCCCTGGACTGACCCTTAAAGATATAAAAATAAAATGTCTCCTATATGCAGATGATCTGGTACTACTATCACCAACAAAAGAAGGCCTACAACAACATCTAGATGTCCTACATCAATTCTGCCAGAACTGGGCGCTGACAGTAAACCTAGAAAAAAACAAAATTATGATATTCCAAAAAAGATCCAGATGCCAAGAAAACAAATACACCTTCCTATTAGGCTCCACACACCTAGAACACACCTACACCTACACATATTTAGGACTAAAAATAAGCTCCACAGGAAATTTCAACTTGGCTGTGAATGAACTGAGAGACAAGGCAAGAAGAGCTTTTTATGCCATTAAAAGAAACATCAAATTAGACATACCAATTAGGATCTGGCTCAAAATATTCAAATCAATAATTGAACCAATTGCATTATATGGCAGTGAAGTGTGGGGCCCACTTACCAAACAAGAATTTGAAAAATGGGACAAACATCCAATTGAAACCCTGCATGCGGAACTTTGTAAGAATATCCTCAGAGTCCAGAGAAAAACTACAAACAACGCATGCAGAGCAGAATTAGGCCAATTTCCCCTTTTTATTAATATTCAAAAACGAGCCACCACATTCTATAACCATTTAAAAATAAGCGACCCCAACTCTTACCACCACAAAGCCCTCCAATACCAAGAGGTGACCATAGAGAAGAGTCCCCTTAGTCAGCTGATCCTGAGACTAAACTCACAAACCAACAGTAACCCAACAAAGCCTCAGGACAGCACTCAGAAAATCTGGCCCAAGCAAATTATCAAAAAACAAAAAGAAAATTACATGACCTATTGGAAAGACACCACAAAAAATCAAAGTAAACTTCAATGCTATTTGGCACTAAACAGACAGTACACAGTGGCAAACTATCTGACCACTGTGACTGATAGAAAACTGAGGAAAACATTGACTATGTACAGACTCAGCGAGCACAGCCTGGCTATAGAGACCGGTCGTCGCAGACAGATCTGGCAACCCAGAGATGCCAGGTTGTGTTTACTCTGCCCACAAAACGCAGTTGAAACGGAAACACACTTTCTCCTAAAATGTGATAATTATGCAGACATACGGGCAACTTTCTTTCCCCAAATTCAAAATAGAAATAAAGAATTTGAAACAGGAACAGATGATGAAAAATTACAATGTCTATTGGGTGAAAAGGTCCATTGTGCCATTTATGGTGCAAAATATGTTGCATTATGCCACACCCGTAGGGACAACCAGTTGACCCAACTACAACCAATAACCTCCCAACAAACTTACACACACACAAAACACACACATACAATTATTTTGAATATGTTTGGTTGTGTATGTGATAATTAATATGTAATGAATCTATATTTTTGTTGTTGTTGTTAATAATAATATGAACGTTCTTTTTATTGTTACATTGTAAAGTGCTTTGGCAATATTGTTAAGTTGTAACTTTCATGCCAATAAAGCCGAATTTGAATTTGAATTTGAATTGAGAGAGAGAGAGAGAGAGAGAGAGAGAGAGAGACAGACAGACAGACAGAGAGAGACAGAGAGAGAGAGACAGAGAGAGAGACAGACAGAGAGAGAGAGACAGAGAGAGAGAGACAGACAGACAGACAGAGAGAGACAGAGAGAGAGAGACAGAGAGAGAGAGACAGAGAGAGAGAGACAGAGAGAGAGAGAGAGAGAGGAGAGAGAGAGAGAGAGAGAGACAGAGAGAGAGAGACAGAGAGAGAGACAGACAGACAGAGAGAGACAGAGAGAGAGACAGACAGACAGAGAGAGACAGACAGAGACAAGAGAGATGGGTGTACTTACTTGAGTTGTGAGGTGTAGGAGCTGAACCCTCCCTGGGTGAAGATGGGGGGGGCGTAGCCATTCATCCTGCGTAGTGGGGGGGGGGACTCAGTCAGCTGATGGGACACACAGAGGACAGTCACCTGATGGGACACACAGAGGACAGTCAGCTTATAGAACACTCAGAGGACAGTCACCTGATGGGACACACAGAGGACAGTCAGCTGATAGGACACACAGAGGACATTCAGCTTATAGAACACACAGAGGACAGTCACCTGATGGGACACACAGAGGACAGTCAGCTGATAGAACACTCAGAGGACAGTCACCTGATGGGACACACAGAGGACAGTCAGCTGATAGGACACACAGAGGACATTCAGCTTATAGAACACACAGAGGACAGTCACCTGATGGGACACACAGAGGACAGTCAGCTGATAGAACACTCAGAGGACAGTCACCTGATGGGACACACAGAGGACAGTCAGCTGATAGAACACTCAGAGGACAGTCACCTGATGGGACACACAGAGGACAGTCAGCTGATAGAACACACAGAGGACAGTCAGCTGATAGAACACACAGTGGACAGTCACCTGATGGGACACACAGAGGACAGTCAGCTGATGGGACACACAGAGGACAGTCACCTGATGGGACACACAGAGGACAGTCAGCTGATAGAACACAGAGAGGACAGTCAGCTGATGGGACACTCAGAGGACAGTCACTTTGCTTTGTCGTGAAGGATGCCAAATGTGTTGTGTCCTAACATATACTGGAATTCCCTTTGGCCACGCCCACAAATTGGGGAAAACCAACATGGTTTCCTATTGACCCCCAGTGTAAAGAGACAACTTCTTTCCTATTGACCCCCTCGTAGATGATCAGTTTTACAGAAATAACAAAACATGGTGAAAAGCTGCTGTGTTGTTCAATGTACATGTAACCAGGGCAACAACCCCCACTTACGGTTTACAATGCTCCCACATAGAGAAATGGAGCCTGCGAGAAGAGCCCTGTGGCTTCAGGCTATTCGTTTGGGAAATGTGGGTAGATAGCACTCACTCACGTGGCTGCTAGCACCGTCTTGAAAAGGGGCCTGAGGGAAGCCCTACAATATTACGTTGTTCTGAGTAGTGAGAACGCTGGTAAGCAGGCAATGTTTAAAAGTCATCTTTAGACGTGTTGTCCTTGTCTTACATGTAGCCATGTAATTGACTAAAACAAGCAGACAACATGAACATTGTGTTTGAAATAGGTCAAGTTTTTGCTGTGAGCCAGTGGGGTAACCTAGGTAACCAGAGGTTGACCTCCCCGACTGGGACTATATTGACAAATATATCCTCTTTATTGAATCTGAAAAAATAGAACACACATCTGGAAGTCCAGACAGTCACATGACTTTTGTCTCATTCTGAATGACGCCAGAATATAAATCTACCACCATTCTGATGTTAAACCGCTGGTTAACCCCATAGTCATATGAATGGACCAGCCACTGTCTTTAATCTCCACTCCTCAGTGTCTCTGGGGGTTAAAACACCAAGAGAAGAGGGTTATCTTTAGGTTGACATTGTCTTCAAGCTGTCATTGACACATCAGACCCAATTTTTTTATTTAACCTTTATTTAACCAGGCAAGTCAGTTAAGAACAAATTCTTATTTACAATGACGGCCTACACCGGCCAAACCAGGACGACGCTGGGCCAATTGTGCACCGCCCTATGGGACTCCCAATCACGGCCGGATGTAATACAGCCTGGAATCAACCAGGGTCTGTAGTGATGCCTCTAGCACCGAGATGCAGTGTCTTAGACCGCTGTGCCACTCGGGAGCCCAAGTGACAGGCTTTATACAATGAGCTATATGAAAGAGACAGGAAACATGATGTGGGATGGAGAAGATACAAGTATCAATGCTTTGACCTACAGAAAGCACAGGGCAGGGATATCTCTCTATTGGGCTCTAAAGACAGTGATATCTCATTCAATAGGACAGGGATATCTCTCTACTGGGCTCTAAAGACAGTCAAAACAGGCCTATCTCATTCAACAGGACAGGGATATCTCTCTATTGGGCTCCTAAAGACAGTGATATCTCATTCAACAGGACAGGGATATCTCTCTATTGGGCTCCTAAAGACAGTGATATCTCATTCAACAGGACAGGGATATCTCTCTATTGGGCTCTAAAGACAGTCATAACAGGTCTATGTCATTCAACAGGACAGGGATATCTCTCTATTGGGCTCTAAAGACAGTCATAACAGGTCTATGTCATTCAACAGCATCCCTGCCCTCCTCTCACCAACATAAATCTGACAGATATGGTAAAGCTCAAACAGTGCTGATAACATTCCCTGACGAGTGATGGCATTCGTCTTTGACGACAAAATTAGCAGGAATAACCTTTGGTTCCTTTGAGAAATGCTCAGGAAGATTAGTGGAGGTATATCTGACATTGGACAGACTGCAGTATGTCATTATAATGGAGGTATATCTAGTGGAATGCTGTTACATTGGACAGACTGCAATATGTCATTATAATGGAGGTATATCTAGTGGAATGCTGTTACATTGGACAGACTGCAGTATGTCATTATAATGGAGGTATATCTAGTGGAATGCTGTTACATTGGACAGACTGCAGTATGTCATTATAATGGAGGTATATCTAGTGGAATGCTGTTACATTGCATTATGCTGAGAGATGTAAATAAAGACCTGGCTGGAGAGAACATCTAATCAAGAGATTAATCAAACAGCATGCCACACAACCAGTACAAACACGCTGACCAGACACCATCCACCAGGTACCATCCACCATCCACCATCCACCAGGTACCATCCACCATCCACCATCCACCAGGTACCAGACACCAGCCACCAGACACCAGCCACCAGACACCAGCCACCAGGTACAGCCACCATGTACCAGCCACCGGACACCAGCCACCAGGTACCAGGTACAGCCACCAGGTACCAGCCACTAGGTACCAGCCACTAACCACCAGGTACCAGCCACTAGGTACCAGCCACTAACCACCACATACCAGCCACTAGGTACAGCCACCAGGTACCAGCCACCAGGTACCAGCCACTAGGTACAGCCACCAGGTACCAACCACTAGGTACAGCCACCAGGTACAAGCCACCAGGTACCAGCCACTAGGTACCAGCCACCAACTACCAGGTACCAGCCACTAGGTACAGCCACCAAGTACAAGCCACCAGGTAACAGACACCAGGTACCAGCCACCAGGTACCAGCCACTAGGTACCAGCCACTAGATACCTGCCACCAACCACCAGGTACCAGCCACTAGGTACAGCCACCAGCTACCAGCCACCAGGTACCAGCCACTAGGTACCAGCCACCAGCCACTAGGTACCAGCCTCCAGACACCAGGTACCAGCCACCAGACACCAGCCACCAGAACACCACACAACACCAGCAGGCACCAGGCACCAGGTACCAGCCACCAGGTACCAGCCACCAGGTACCAGCACCAAGTACCAGACAACAGCCACCAGGTACCAGACACCAGCCACCAGACAACAGCCACCAGGTACCAGACACCAGCCACCAGACACCAGGTACCAGGCACCGGGCACCAGAACACCACACCAGCAGGCACCAGAACAAATATACTAACCAAAACAAACACACAGCATGACCAATGACCATACAAGCATGGAAAACACAGCTCAGTATAAAGTCATTGGAAACACACCTAGCTGATTAAGGACTGACTTACTGGACTGACTGGCTGGACTGACTGGCTGGACTGACTGACTGGACTGACTGGCTGACTGGCTGGGCTGACTGACTGGCTGGACTGGCTGGACTGGCTGGACTGACTGGCTGGACTGGCTGGACTGACTGGCTGACTGGCTGGACTGACTGGCTGGACTGGCAGGACTGACTGGCTGGACTGACTGGCTGGACTGACTGGCTGGCTGACTGGCTGACTGGACTGACTGGACTGACTGGACTGACTGGCTGGTTGACTGACTGGCTGAATGAATGGCTGGCTGATGAACTGGCTGACAAACTGGCTGACTGGTTGGCTGACTGACTGGCTGACTGGACTGCCTGTACTGACTGGCTGGCCGGCTGGTTGACTGACTGACTGACTGACTGACTGACTGACTGGACTGGACTGACTGGCTGACTGGCTGACTGGCTGACTGTAGTGCTGAGATGACAATGTTGTTTGCACAGCTCCGACTGACTCCATAGTGACAGACCAGGGGACAGCGAGGACAGGGAGACAGGAGAACAAAATGGATGCACTCACTACTGGAAGTCACTCTGGATAACAGAACAAAATGGATGCACTCACTACTGGAAGTCAGGCTGGCCAATAGAAAGCCAGTGGGCTGCAGCTGTATCCTGGCTGGCCAATAGAAAGCCAGGGGGCTGCAGCTGTATCCTGGCTGGCCAATAGAAAGCCAGGGGGCTGCAGCTGTATCCTGGCTGGCCAATAGAAAGCCAGTGGGCTGCAGCTGTATCCTGGCTGGCCAATAGAAAGCCAGTGGGCTGCAGCTGTATCCTGGCTGGCCAATAGAAAGCCAGGGGGCTGCAGCTGTATCCTGGCTGGCCAATAGAAAGCCAGTGGGCTGCAGCTGTATCCTGGCTGGCCAATAGAAAGCCAGTGGGCTGCAGCAATAGACAGTATCTTGGCTGTTCCTCCTCATGATGCTGCTGCTCCCACGGCAACAAGGACAGTGGAGCCCCCTCCTCACCAAGCCAATGAGCCACTCACCTAGTCCTCACCATGGTAACAGGTCAAGCCAGGCAGTAAATTACATTAGTTTATCATGAAAACAAAAGATCAACCTGCCAGCCAGTGTGGTGGTTGGTGTTCTGACCTTCACATAGCAGAGAGCAGCAAGTCTTTCAGTCCCACAACAACCTTTCAGTCTTTCAGTCCCACAACAACCTTTCAGTCCCACAACAACCTTTCAGTCTTTCAGTCCCACAACAACCTTTCAGTCTTTCAGTCCCACAACAACCTTTCAGTCTTTCAGTCCCACAACAACCTTTCAGTCTTTCAGTCCCACAACAACCTTTCAGTCTTTCAGTCCCAAAACAACCTTTCAGTCTTTCAGTCCCACAACAACCTTTCAGTCCCACAACAACCTTTCAGTCTTTCAGTCTCTGTCTGTCTGTCTGTCTGTCTGTCTGTCTGTCTGTCTGTCTGTCTGTCTGTCTGTCTGTCTGTCTGTCTGTCTGTCTGTCTGTCTGTCTGTCTGTCTGTCTGTCTGTCTGTCTCTATCAGTAAAGTCCTCTTTATCATCAGTATAACTTTTGCATGTCTCTAATCTGACTCTCCGCTACTCATGCAAATACAGCCCTAACTACAATACAGACACAGCCATAATTACAGAACCTGATACATACAGCCCTAACTACAGTACATTCAGAGGTGGAAACTTTCCTTGGGAATTAACGGGAATATATGGGAATTAACAGGAATATATGGGAATTAATATTAATACCGTTTAAATGTATATGTTTTATGTAAAATGATAGTCTAGAAACTAAAGCTTTGGTTGTCTTCCTCTCAGGCTTCCATGTCTTCTCCCTGGACCTCCTCAATGTCCACCTCTTGAACATCAGACTCTGAGGCCTCATCTTCACTGTCACTTACCAACCTTGTTGAGGATGGCTCGTTGTCAGTCTCAAAAAGCCTACAATTTGCCCAGACGGCCACCAATTCATCAACCCTTGTATTGGTCAGCCTGTTGCGTGCTTTGGTGTGTGTGTTCCCAAACAAGGACCAGTTGCGCTCTGAGGCGATTGCCTTGAACCTTGCCTTCATCCAGGCCAAGGTGGCGAGACACGGTAGTGATGACACCATAGGCCTTGTTGATCTCTGCACCAGACAGGATTCTCTTGCCAGCATACTTGGGGTCCAACATGTACGCTGCGGCGTGTATGGGCTTCAGGCAGAAGTCTTCCCGCTTTCTGATGTATTTCAGAACAGCAGTTTCCTCTGCTTGGAGCAACATTGAAGTGGGCAGGGCAGATTTATTCTCTTACATCTGCAAGCAGAGTCTGAACATCAGACAGGACGGCATTGTCTCCCTCAATCCGTGCAATGGCCGTCCCTCTGCAGTGACAGACAGAGAGCTGAACTAACTGCCAGTACAGACCCTGCAGAGACCCAACTGAGATAGACTGAAACTGGAGAGGGATGGATGATGTTATAAGGAGAGAGGGATGGATGATGTTATAAGGAGAGAGGGATGGATGATGTTATAAGGAGAGAGGGATGGATGATGTTATAAGGAGAGAGGGATGGATGATGTTATAAGGAGAGAGGGATGGATGATGTTATAAGGAGAGAGGGATGGATGATGTTATAAGGAGAGAGGGATGGATGATGTTATAATGAGAGAGGGATGGATGATGTTATAAGGAGAGAGGGATGGATGATGTTATAAGGAGAGAGGGATGGATGATGTTATAAGGAGAGAGGGATGGATGATGTTATAAGTAGAGAGGGATGGATGATGTTATAAGGAGAGAGGGATGGATGATGTTATAAGGAGAGAGGGATGGATGATGGGTTAGTGCTGATGTAGTATAATCACTCTGGCGGATCAAAAAGAGGGTCTTGGTAGTGGGTGTTGTAAATGGAACAATGAAAACACTTACAGCTCTTAAGACCAACCTATACACTGAGTGGACAAAACATTAAGAACACCTTCCTAATATTCAGTTGCACAGCCTTTTACCATCAGAACAGCCTCAGTTCATCAGGGCCTGGACTCTACCATGTTGACTCCAATGCTTCCCACAGTTGTGTCAAGTTGGCTGGATGTTCTTTGGGTGGTGGACCATTGTTGATACACAGGGGAAACTGTTCAGCGCCTGGCACCTACTACCGGACCCAGTTCAAAGGCACTTAAATATTTTGTCTTGCCCATTCACCCTCTGAATGGCACACATACACAACGCATGTCTTAGTTGTCTCAAGGCATACAAATCCTTCTTTAACCTGTCTCCTCTCCTTCATCTACACTGACTGTGGACTGAACAATTGACACCAATAAGGGATCGTAGCGTTCCCCTTGATTCACTTGGCTGGTCAGTCTGTTCCTAATGTTTTGTCCACTCAGTGTATATACCCATGTGGGACAGAGCAGCAACCAATCATAATGTATTATATCTGTAATACAAGCTATACAGCTGCTTCTACTGTACGTAGGTCTATAATAACCAGACTGTAGACGGGCTGCTAGGCTACTGTACTGCAGCTTCTACTGTACGTAGGTCTATAATAACCAGACTGTAGACGGGCTGCTAGGCTACTGTACTGCAGCTTCTACTGTACGTAGGTCTATAATAACCAGACTGTAGACGGACTGCTAGGCTACTGTACTGCAGCTTCTACTGTACGTAGGTCTATAATAACCAGACTGTAGACGGGCTGCTAGGCTACTGTACTGCAGCTTCTACTGTACGTAGGTCTATAATAACCAGACTGTAGACGGGCTGCTAGGCTACTGTACTGCAGCTTCTACTGTACGTAGGTCTATAATAACCAGACTGTAGACGGGCTGCTAGGCTACTGTACTGCAGCTTCTACTGTACGTAGGTCTATAATAACCAGACTGTAGACGGGCTGCTAGGCTACTGTACTGCAGCTTATATGTATTCCCAGGTAGGAACAGAGATCAAAGCCTTTATTTGCCAGCTCAGAGCCGTAATGGATACTATTATTACCTGTGGTTGATACATGAAAGATTAGACTTCGATATATTTACTGGATAAACAGAGGGGATAGTTATAGTTGCTATGGAAATTAAACAGGTTGTGAAGGTCAGACAAAGGTCATAATTTGCACACTTTTCATTCCTGTGTTAATAATGATAATTCTGTAATTTATTTCACCACTATAGTCTATTTATTGTTCTACCTCTTAACCTTACTGCATTTTTGCACTACATTTTGCACTCTGTATATAGATTTTTCTATTGTGTTTTTGACTGTTTGTTTACTGTGTAACTCTGTGTTGTTTTTGTCTCACTGCTTTGCTTTGTCTTGGCCAGGTCACAGTTGTAAATGAGAACTTGTTCTCAACTGACCTACCTGGTTAAATAAAGGTGAAATAAAAAAATAAAAAAATAAATAAATAGCCGTTCAGATGTGAGAGGCTACGTAACACACAGAGAGAGACGAGGATCCCGGACGTCCGTGCTACACATAACAGATGTGAGAGGCTACGTAACACACAGAGACAGACGAGGATCCATAACAGGCTTAATGAGGCCACACAGCTCCTTATCACTGTTTGCCCTGGGATGGGCTGGAGGCAGGGCAGGACACTGGGCTGGGCTAAAGGCAGGGCTGGGCTAAAGGCAGGGCTGGAGCCTGGGCAGGACACTGGGCTGGGCTAAAGGCAGGGCTGGAGCCTGGGCAGGACACTGGGCTGGGCTGAACACCTGTTTAGGAGAGGTGCTGGCTAGCAGGGTAGAACACCTGTGGACGGCACTTAATAGGAGCCAATTTCCTCCTACAACAGGACAATGACCCAAAGCACAGCTCCAAACTATGCAAGAACTATTTAGGGAAGAAGCAGTCAGCTGGTATTCTGTCTATAATGGAGTGGTCAGCACAGTCACCGGATCTCAACCCTATTGATGTTGTGGGAGCAGCTTGACCGTATGTTACGTAAGAAGTGCCCATCAAGCCAATCCAACTTGTGGGAGGTGCTTCAGGAAGCATGGGGTGAAATCTCTTCAGATTACCTCAACAAATTGACAACTAGAATGCCGAAGGTCTGCAAGGCTGTAATTGCTGCAAATGGAGGATTCTTTTTAAGTTTGAAGGACACAATTATTATTTCAATTAAAAATCATTATTTATAACCTTGTCAACGTCTTGTGTATATATTACATTTTTATTTAACCTTTATTTAACTAGGCAAGTAAGTTAAGAACAAATTCTTATTTACAATGACGGCCCCTCCTTACTTTCAGGCTATGCTCAAACCCTACACCCCAACCTGAGCACTCCATTCCGCCATATTTGGTATCTTGGCCCTCCCACCCCTACAGGAGGACAGCTCCCACTCAGCCCAGTCCAAGCTCTTCTCTGTCCTAACAATGGTGGAACCAGCTTCCCCCTAAAGTCAGGAAATCGGAGTCCCTGCACATCTTTCAAAAACATCTGAAACCCTCTACCTCTGAAGAGTATCTTAAATAAGAGCCTTCAGAAAGTTTTCAGACCTCTTTACTTTTTCCACATTTTGTTACGTTACAGCCTTATTCTAAAATGTATTAAATAAAACAAAATCCTCAGCCATCTACACACAATACAACATAATGACATCATCAACACCCCATAATGACATCATCACTAGCCCATAATGACATCATCACTAGCCCATAATGACATCATCACTACCCCATAATGACATCATCAATACCCCATAATGACATCATCACTACCCCATAATGACATCATCAATACCCCATAATGACATCATCACTACCCCATAATGACATCATCAATACCCCATAATGACATCATCAATACCCCATAATGACATCATCACTACCCCATAATGACATCATCACTACCCCATAATGACATCATCAATACCCCATAATGACATCATCACTACCCCATAATGACATCATCACTACCCCATAATGACATCATCACTACCCCATAATGACATCATCACTACCCCATAATGACATCATCACTACCCCATAATGACATCATCAATACCCCATAATGACATCATCACTACCCCATAATGACATCATCAATACCCCATAATGACATCATCACTACCCCATAATGACATCATCAATACCCCATAATGACATCATCAATACCCCATAATGACATCATCACTACCCCATAATGACATCATCACTACCCCATAATGACATCATCAATACCCCATAATGACATCATCACTACCCCATAATGACATCATCACTACCCCATAATGACATCATCACTACCCCATAATGACATCATCAATACCCCATAATGACATCATCACTACCCCATAATGACATCATCAATACCCCATAATGACATCATCACTACCCCATAATGACATCATCAATACCCCATAATGACATCATCACTACCCCATAATGACAAAGCATTTTCGCAAATGTATTAAAAATAAAAAACTGAAATACCTTATTTACAAAAGTGTTCAGATCCTTTGCTATGAGACTTGAAATTGAGTTCAGGTGCTTCCTGTTTCCATTGATCATCCTTGAGATGTCTCTACAACTTGATTGGAGTCCACCTGTGGTAAATTCAATTGATTGGACATGATTTGGAAAGGCACACACCTGTCTATATAAGGTCCCACAGTTGACAGTGCATGGAAGAGCAAAAACCAAGCCATGAGGTCGAAGGAATTGTCCGTAGAGCTCCGAGACAGGATTGTGTCGAGGCACAGATCTGGGGAAGGGTACCAAAACATTTCTGCAGCATTGAAGGTCCCCAAGAACACAGTGGCCTCCATCATTCTTAAATGGAAGAAGTTTGGAACCACCAAGACTCTTCCTAGAGCTGGCCGTCAGGCCAAACTGAGCAATCAGGGAGGAGGGCCTTGGTCAGGGAGGTGAGATGGGAGAACCTTCCAGAAGGACAACCATCTCTGCAGCACTCCAACAATCAGGCCTTTATGGTAGAGAGGCCAGGCAGAAGCCACTCCTCAGTAAAAGGCACCTAAAGACTCTCAGACCATGAGAAACAAGATTCTCTGATGAAACCAACATTGAACTCTAGCCTGAATGCCAAGCGTCACTTTCGGAAGAAACCTTGCATCATCCCTACGGTGAAGTATGGTGGTGGCAGCATTTATGCTGTGGGGATGATTTTCAACGGCAGGGACTGGGAGACTCAGGATCGAGGCAAAGATGAACGGAGCAAAGTACATGTTTAGGTCTATGAGGGAAAACATTATTTAATACATTTTAGAATAAGGCTGTAACATAACAAAATGTGGAAAAAGTCAAGAGGTCTGAATACTTTCTGAATGCACTGTATGTCATTTAGCAGATGCTTTTATCCAAAGCAACTTACATTCATGAGTGCATATATTTTTTACCTATGGGTGGTCCCAGTATGGGTGGTCCCAGTATGGGTGGTCCCAGTATGGGCGGTCCCAGTATGGGCGGGCCCCGTATGGGCGGGCCCCGTATGGGCGGTCCCAGGTTGGGTGGTCCCAGTATGGGCGGTCCCAGTATGGGCGGTCCCAGTTTGGGTGGTCCCAGTATGGGTGGTCCCAGGAATTGAGCCCAGTATCCTGGCATTGTAAGGACCATGTACTACCAACTGAGCCACAGAGGACCATGACTACATGCAATAAGAAATGGGAAACTTTCATTCAACCAGTTTCTGAGGAACAACATCACTTCTCCTCATGACAGATTGTTCTGTATCACCACTTTCCTTCCTGGTGACTTATTCTCTAAACAAACCATCCATAACTTACAGAAGAGGAACTACATGCTGTATTGTACTGTACTGTATTAGCTACCTCAGTAACATCACATGATGCAGTTGAATGTATACAGGTTGTTGTCAACAAACATCCCCTGTCGTCCTGGACTTGCCTGGAGGCTCAGAGCTTCAAGATATGTCCCAAATGGCACCCTGTTCCCTACGAAGTGTACTACTATTTGAATACTGTGCCATTTGGGACACAGTCTTAATCATGTTGTTTAGTAGGAGACAGCCATGTTGTTTTCCTGCCTGTCAAGTCATCCTCCTCCTGATAGGATCAACTGTCTGATGAAGATGATGATGATGATGATGATGATGATGATGATGATGATGATGATGATGATGATGAAGATTCATATCACTATGTGACGAAGACTAACCTCCACCGTCAAAAACACTAACGTCAGCTAGAGCTCCTTATGTTAGCTCTTCTAAATACCTCAGATCTCAAACCTGGATGCTCATTTAATTCCAGAGGCATGAGGGAGACCAGAGAGAACAGACAGTGGTAAAGAAGTTGATGGGGAAAAACCAACAACCATCAAGTTTATTTCAATCAGTATAAAACTAGGACTAGCTATGTGAAAGGGACGTAGTGTTGGTCAGAACATCAGCTGTCAGTGAGCAGATGCCCCCTGGTTGAGTTAACACCCCTAGGTGACCATTAAGCCATGGCCAGTTAAATAGAAAGCTATCCTGTATCGTCCTACATGTACAGAGTCTACCTGTATAATGTAACATTACACACAGTTCCTATGTATCTTACTGTCTGTTCCGTGTTCCTCTTCCTGCTAATAGACGTCTGCTGTATTCCTTTCTCTGTTGTTATCCTGATAGAGTTAGTGTTAGAACACACAGGGTAGCAGGCTCTCTCTCCCACGGTCTCTTGACGGAAAGAGGATTTGGAACATTGATATACTCACACACACACACACTAATCCCCACCTCATCCTCTTCCTCCTGAGTAAAGCATGCTGGGATATGAAGAGGAAAGTGAGCTTGTGTGTGTGTGTGTGTGTGTGTGTGTTAGGGGGTTGTATGGAGCTGGTTAAACATTATCAGGTCAGTCAGTTGATTTATTAACTTCCTTTCTGTCCAACGATGACAAGTTCACTATTCCATAATGGACTAACTTTGTTCTGACCCAGTATTTTGACCCAAGATGACCCGACTGAAACCTCATAGATTTATCTTTCACAGCCATTACAATCTCTAGTATAGTAGTCTATATACTGTATATATACTGTGTCTCTATTATAGTAGTCTATATACTGTATATATACTGTGTCTCTATTATAGTAGTCTATATACTGTATATATACTGTGTCTCTATTATAGTAGTCTATATACTGTATATATACTGTGTCTCTATTATAGTAGTCTATATACTGTATATATACTGTGTCTCTATTATAGTAGTCTATATACTGTATATATACTGTGTCTCTATTATAGTAGTCTATATACTGTATATATACTGTGTCTGTATTATAGTAGTCTATATACTGTATATATACTGTGTCTCTATTATAGTAGTCTATATACTGTATATATACTGTGTCTAGTATAGTAGTCTATATACTGTATATATACTGTGTCTATATTATAGTAGTCTATATACTGTATATATACTGTGTCTCTATTATAGTAGTCTATATACTGTATATATACTGTGTCTCTATTATAGTAGTCTATATACTGTATATATACTGTGTCTCTATTATAGTAGTCTATATACTGTATATATAATGGATCGTTATGATGGATCGTTATGATGGATCGTTATGATGGATCTATATGATGGATCGTTATGATGGATCTATATGATGGATCGTTATGATGGATCGTTATGATGGATCTATATGATGTATCAATATGATGGATCGTTATGATGGATCGTTATGATGGATCCAAATGATGGATCGTTATGATGGATCAATATGATGGATCGTTATGATGGATTGTTATGATGGATCAATATGATGGATCAATATGATGGATCGTTATGATGGATCTATATGATGGATCGTTATGATGGATCTATATGTTGGATCGTTATGATGGATCGTTACGATGGATCGTTATGATGGATCAATATGATGGATCGTTATGATGGATCCAAATGATGGATCGTTATGATGGATCGTTATGATGGATCCAAATGATGGGTCGTTATGACAGATCTATATGACGGATCTATATGAAGGATAGCCAACAGTATGGATCCCTCCCACAGCCAATAGTATAGACCTCTCCCACAGCCAATTGTATGGATCCCTCCCACAGCCAATAGTATGGATCCCTCCCACAGCCAATAGTATAGACCTCTCCCACAGCCAATTGTATGGATCCCTCCCACAGCCAATAGTATGGATCCCTCCCACAGCCAATAGTATGGATCCCTCCCACAGCCAATAGTATAGACCTCTCCCACAGCCAATAGTATAGACCTCTCCCACAGCCAAAAGTAGGGATCCCTCCCACAGCCAATAGTATAGACCTCTCCCACAGCCAATAGTATAGACCTCTCCCACAGCCAATAGTATAGACCTCTCCCACAGCCAATAGTAGGGATCCCTCCCACAGCCAATAGTATAGACCTCTCCCACAGCCAATAGTATAGACCTCTCCCACAGCCAATAGTATAGACCTCTCCCACAGCCAATAGTATAGACCTCTCCCACAGCCAATAGTAGGGATCCCTCCCACAGCCAAAAGTAGGGATCCCTCCCACAGCCAATAGTAGGGATCCCTCCGACAGCCAATAGTAGGGATCCCTCCGACAGCCAATAGTAGGGATCCCTCCCAAAGCCAATAGTAGGGATCCCTCCCACAGCCAATAGTAGGGATCCCTCCCACAGCCAATAGTAGGGATCCCTCCCACAGCCAATAGTAGGGATCCCTCCCACAGCCAATAGTAACTCCTGACTTCAGAAAGAGTTTTGTAGAGCAGCTTTGATTCTGGAAAGATGCCACACACATAAAAATACACACTTTCTAGAACATTATCTCTGCGCTGGTGTGTGGTGTGTGTGTGTTGGGTGTGTGTGGTGTGTGTGTGTGGTGTGTGGTGTGTGGTGTGTGTGTGTGTTGGGTGTGTGTGGTGTGTGTGTGTGGTGTGTGGTGTGTGGTGTGTGTGTGTGTGTGTGTGGTGTGTGTGTGTGGTGTGTGGTGTGTGGTGTGTGTTGGGTGTGTGTGGTGTGTGTGTGTGTGTGGTGTGTGGTGTGTGTGTGTGGTGTGTGGTGTGTGGTGTGTGTTGGGTGTTTGTGGTGTGTGTGTGTGTGTGTGGTGTGTAGTGTGTGGTGTGTGTGTGGTGTGTGTGTGTGTGTGTGTGTGTGTGTGTGTGTGTGTGTGTGTGTGTGTGTGTGTGTGTGTGTGTGGTGTGTGTGTGTGTGTGTGTGGTGTTTGTGGTGTGTGTGTGTTGGGTGTGTGGTGTGTGGTGTGTGTTGGGTGTTTGTGGTGTGTGTGTGTGGTGTGTAGTGTGTGGTCTGTGTGTGTGTGTGTGTGTGTGTGTGTGTGGTGTGTGTGTGTGTGGTGTTTGTGGTGTGTGTGTGTTGGGTGTGTGGTGTGTGGTGTGTGTGTGTGTGGTGTGTGTGTGTGTGTGTGTGTGTGTGGTGTGTGTGTGTTGGGTGTGTGGTGTGTGTGTGTGTGGTGTGTGTGTGTGTGGTGTGTGGTGTGTGGTGTGTGGTGTGTGGTGTGTGTGTGTGTGTGTGGTGTGTGGTGTGTGGTGTGTGTGTGTGTGTGTGTGTGTGTGTGTGTGTGGTGTGTGTGTGTGTGTGGTGTGTGGTGTGTGTGTGTGTTGGGTGTGTGTGGTGTGTGTGTGTGTGTGTGTGTGGTGTGTGTGTGTGTGTGGTGTGTGTGGTGTGTGTGTTGGGTGTGTGGTGTGTGTGTATGTGTGTGGTGTGTGTGTGTGTGTGGTGTGTGTGTTGGGTGTGTGCGGTGTGTGGTGTGGTGTGTGTATGTGGTGTGTGTGGTGTGTGTGTGGTGTGTGGTGTGTGTGTGTGGTGTGTGTGTGTGGTGTGTGGTGTGTGTGTGTGTGGTGTGTGGTGTGTGTGTGTGGTGTGTGGTGTGTGTGTGTGTGGTGTGTGGTGTGTGGTGTGTGTGTGTGTGTGGTGTGTGGTGTGTGGTGTGTGTGTGTGGTGTGTGGTGTGTGTGTGTGTGTGGTGTGTGGTGTGTGGTGTGTGTGTGTGGTGTGTGTTGTGTGGTGTGTGGTGTGTGGTGTGTATTGTGTGGTGTGTGGTGTGTGTTGTGTGGTGTGTGTGTGTGTGGTGTGTGGTGTGTAGTGTGTGGTGTGTGGTGTGTGGTGTGTATTGTGTGGTGTGTGTTGTGTGGTGTGGTGTGTGGTGTGTGTTGTGTGTTGTGTGGTGTGTGTGTGTGGTGTGTGTGTGTGGTGTGTGTGTGTGGTGTGTGTGTGTGGTGTGTGTTGTGTGGTGTGTGTGTGTGTGGTGTGTGGTGTGTGGTGTGTGGTGTGTGGTGTGTGGTGTGTGGTGTGTGGTGTGTATTGTGTGGTGTGTGTTGTGTGGTGTGGTGTGTGGTGTGTGTTGTGTGGTGTGTGGTGTGTGTGTGTGGTGTGTGTGTGTGGTGTGTGTGTGTGGTGTGTGGTGTGTGTGTGGTGTGTGGTGTGTGTGTGTGGTGTGTGTGTGTGGTGTGTGGTGTGTGTGTGTGTGGTGTGTGGTGTGTGTGTGTGGTGTGTGGTGTGTGGTGTGTGGTGTGTGGTGTGTGTGTGTGTGTGGTGTGTGGTGTGTGTGTGTGGTGTGTGGTGTGTGTGTGTGGTGTGTGTGTGTGTGTGTGTGGTGTGTGGTGTGTGGTGTGTGTGTGTGGTGTGTGTGTGTGTGTGTGGTGTGTGTTGTGTGGTGTGTGGTGTGTGTGTGTGTGGTGTGTATTGTCTGGTGTGTGGTGTGTGGTGTGTGTGTGTGGTGTGTGTTGTGTGGTGTGTGGTGTGTGGTGTGTGGTGTGTGTGTGTGTGGTGTGTGTTGTGTGTTGTGTGGTGTGTGGTGTGTGGTGCGTATTGTGTGGTGTGTGGTGTGTGTTGTGTGGTGTGTGTGTGTGTGGTGTGTGGTGTGTGGTGTGTGGTGTGTATTGTGTGGTGTGTGTTGTGTGGTGTGGTGTGTGGTGTGTGGTGTGTGTGTGTGGTGTGTGTGTGTGGTGTGTGTGTGTGGTGTGTGTTGTGTGGTGTGTGTGTGTGTGGTGTGTGGTGTGTGGTGTGTGGTGTGTGGTGTGGTGTGTGGTGTGTGTTGTGTGGTGTGTGTGTGGTGTGTGGTGTGTGGTGTGTATTGTGTGGTGTGTGTTGTGTGGTGTGGTGTGTGGTGTGTGTTGTGTGGTGTGTGTGTGGTGTGTGGTGTGTGTGTGTGGTGTGTGTGTGGTGTGTTAGAGAGACAGAAGGAGGTGTGTTAGGAACAGTTTCACATTCTCACGCTGTCCATCCCTGCTCCTGTTCTCTCCTGTTCTCTCCTGTTCTCTCCTGTTCTCTCCTGTTCTCTCCTGTTCTCTCCATGTGTTACTGAGGAGTGTGAAGTTGCTCTGAAAAGACTTACTCAGTAACCAGATCACAGAACCAGGACAAGAACAGAGGAGCGACGAGGGGAGCACTTCATGACTGAAGGGGGAAACATGAATGAAGGAAAACCAGGAACATTCCTCTAGCTCGACACATTTCTACTAGTTTGTCCACTCTCAGCCATTGACAGGGTTTCCAGTGGACTCTTCCTAAGAAGTGTAACCTGAAGCTGCAGGTGGAACTACAACATGTATCAAGGTGGAACTACAACATGTATCAAGGTGGAACTACAACATGTATCAAGGTGGAACTACAACATGTAGTCAAGGTGGAACTACAACATGTATCAAGGTGGAACTACAACATGTAGTCAAGGTGGAACTACAACATGTATCAAGGTGGAACTACAACATGTAGTCAAGGTGGAACTACAACATGTATCAAGGTGGAACTACAACATGTAGTCAAGGTGGAACTACAACATGTATCAAGGTGGAACTACAACATGTAGTCAAGGTGGAACTACAACATGTATCAAGGTGGAACTACAACATGTAGTCAAGGTGGAACTACAACATGTATCAAGGTGGAACTACAACATGTATCAAGGTGGAACTACAACATGTAGTCAAGGTGGAACTACAACATGTATCAAGGTGGAACTACAACATGTAGTCAAGGTGGAACTACAACATGTATCAAGGTGGAACTACAACATGTATCAAGGTGGAACTACAACATGTATCAAGGTGGAACTACAACATGTAGTCAAGGTGGAACTACAACATGTATCAAGGTGGAACTACAACATGTATCAAGGTGGAACTACAACATGTAGTCAAGGTGGAACTACAACATGTATCAAGGTGGAACTACAACATGTATCAAGGTGGAACTACAACATGTAGTCAAGGTGGAACTACAACATGTATCAAGGTGGAACTACAACATGTAGTCAAGGTGGAACTACAACATGTATCAAGGTGGAACTACAACATGTATCAAGGTGGAACTACAACATGTATCAAGGTGGAACTACAACATGTATCAAGGTGGAACTACAACATGTATCAAGGTGGAACCACAACATGTATCAAGGTGGAACTACAACATGTATCAAGGTGGAACTACAACATGTATCAAGGTGGAACTACAACATGTATCAAGGTGGAACTACAACATGTATCAAGGTGGAACTACAACATGTATCAAGGTGGAACTACAACATGTATCAAGGTGGAACTACAACATGTAGTCAAGGTGGAACTACAACATGTATCAAGGTGGAACTACAACATGTATCAAGGTGGAACTACAACATGTAGTCAAGGTGGAACTACAACATGTATCAAGGTGGAACTACAACATGTATCAAGGTGGAACTACAACATGTATCAAGGTGGAACTACAACATGTATCAAGGTGGAACTACAACATGTATCAAGGTGGAACTACAACATGTATCAAGGTGGAACCACAACATGTATCAAGGTGGAACTACAACATGTATCAAGGTGGAACTACAACATGTATCAAGGTGGAACTACAACATGTATCAAGGTGGAACCACAACATGTATCAAGGTGGAACCACAACATGTATCAAGGTGGAACTACAACATGTATCAAGGTGGAACCACAACATGTATCAAGGTGGAACTACAACATGTATCAAGGTGGAACCACAACATGTATCAAGGTGGAACCACAACATGTATCAAGGTGGAACTACAACATGTATCAAGGTGGAACTACAACATGTATCAAGGTGGAACTACAACATGTATCAAGGTGGAACCACAACATGTATCAAGGTGGAACCACAACATGTATCAAGGTGGAACTACAACATGTATCAAGGTGGAACTACAACATGTAGTCAAGGTGGAACTACAACATGTATCAAGGTGGAACTACAACATGTATCAAGGTGGAACTACAACATGTATCAAGGTGGAACTACAACATGTATCAAGGTGGAACTACAACATGTATCAAGGTGGAACTACAACATGTATCAAGGTGGAACTACAACATGTATCAAGGTGGAACTACAACATGTATCAAGGTGGAACTACAACATGTATCAAGGTGGAACTACAACATGTATCAAGGTGGAACTACAACATGTATCAAGGTGGAACTACAACATGTATCAAGGTGGAACTACAACATGTATCAAGGTGGAACTACAACATGTATCAAGGTGGAACTACAACATGTATCAAGGTGGAACTACAACATGTATCAAGGTGGAACTACAACATGTATCAAGGTGGAACTACAACATGTAGTCAAGGTGGAACTACAACATGTATCAAGGTGGAACTACAACATGTATCAAGGTGGAACTACAACATGTATCAAGGTGGAACTACAACATGTATCAAGGTGGAACTACAACATGTATCAAGGTGGAACCACAACATGTATCAAGGTGGAACCACAACATGTATCAAGGTGGAACTACAACATGTATCAAGGTGGAACTACAACATGTAGTCAAGGTGGAACTACAACATGTATCAAGGTGGAACTACAACATGTATCAAGGTGGAACTACAACATGTATCAAGGTGGAACTACAACATGTATCAAGGTGGAACTACAACATGTATCAAGGTGGAACTACAACATGTATCAAGGTGGAACTACAACATGTATCAAGGTGGAACCACAACATGTATCAAGGTGGAACTACAACATGTATCAAGGTGGAACTACAACATGTATCAAGGTGGAACTACAACATGTATCAAGGTGGAACTACAACATGTATCAAGGTGGAACTACAACATGTATCAAGGTGGAACTACAACATGTATCAAGGTGGAACCACAACATGTATCAAGGTGGAACTACAACATGTATCAAGGTGGAACTACAACATGTATCAAGGTGGAACTACAACATGTAGTCAAGGTGGAACTACAACATGTATCAAGGTGGAACTACAACATGTATCAAGGTGGAACTACAACATGTATCAAGGTGGAACTACAACATGTATCAAGGTGGAACTACAACATGTATCAAGGTGGAACTACAACATGTATCAAGGTGGAACTGTACAGAGAGGAAGTAACATGTTTTACAATGAGGTCAATATGGGAATGTCCACCCTGGCAGAAAGAAAGGCCACATCCACTAGTGTTGCTTTCAGGCTGCCATGGCCTTGTTGCTCAGTGCCAGGTCTCTGTGTCTGTGTCTGTGTCTGTGTCTGTGTCTGTGTCTGTGTCTGTGTGACTGTCTCTGTCTCTGTCTCATCAGGGATTGACAGCTCTGGCTCCTCCCACCTGGCCTCAGCAGGAGGTTACCTCTGGATGTTCTTCTGTTGCCAGTAGCAACCTGTTCTTAAGCCCCTAATTAATGTATATTTCGCAGCAGGGGAGGAAGGAGGGACTGAGCCATGGCTGTTGGCCCAAGTTTGTGTGTGTGTGTGTGTGAGTGTGAGAAAGATAAACTGCCCCCTTAAAACTACTTCTAACCCCATGCACTTCCCCTACCTTCTTAAGCTCCTCACCATGGTAACTGACCATAACAGAAATGGCCATAACCCTGCACTCCTCCATAACCCTCTGTTGAATAGAGAGACCAGAGGAGAGAGGAGAGGAGAGAGGAGAGGCCTGCACTGGGAGGGTGTTCCAGGAACCCACTCTAACCCTCCTCTGTTGAACAGAGAGCAGAAGAGGAGAGAGGAGAGGCCTGCACTGGGAGGGTGTTCCAGGAACCCACTCTAACCCTCCTCTGTTGAACAGAGAGCAGAAGAGGAGAGAGGAGAGGCCTGCACTGGGAGGGTGTTCCAGGAACTACTCAAAGGGTTGGTTGGGATAGTCTGACAGGGAGGAGGAGAAACGAAGGGGAGAGAGGGATAAACGTGTTTTGCAGAGAGAAGGGTGACACTACTGTGAGGCTGAATCATCTGATGTAGCTAGCAACATTCCAGCCTGAAGAATGAGTCACCCTTCTCCTAGCAGGACCTCTAAATTACCTGATTACTGCTAGAGTCACCCTTCTCCTAGCAGGACCTCTAAAATACATGATTACTGCTAGAGTCACCCTTCTCCTAGCAGGACCTCTAAAATACATGATTACTGCTAGTCACCCTTCTCCTAGCAGGACCTCTAAAATACATGATTACTGCTAGAGTCACCCTTCTCCTAGCAGGACCTCTAAAATACATGATTACTGCTAGTCACCCTTCTCCTAGCAGGACCTCTAAAATACATGATTACTGCTAGAGTCACCCTTCTCCTAGCAGGACCTCTAAATTACATGATTACTGCTAGTCACCCTTCTCCTAGCAGGACCTCTAAATTACATGATTACTGCTAGTCACCCTTCTCCTAGCAGGACCTCTAAATTACATGATTACTGCTAGAGTGGAGGGGAGAAGGAGGTGAGAGGGAGAGGGAAGTAAGGTGCAGTAAGCTGTTACTGTAGCTACTGAGAGAGAGGGGGGAGAGAGGAAGAGGTGGGTGAGAGGGAGAAGGAGGGAGAGGGAGAGGTGGGTGAGAGGGAGAAGGGGGTGAGAGGGAGAAGGGGGAGAGGGAGAGGGAGAAGGAGAGGTGGGGGAGAGGGAGAGGTGGGTGAGAGGGAGAAGGGGGGAGAGGGAGAAGGGGGAGAGAGGGAGAGAGGGGAGAGAGAGAGGGTAATCCCTTTACACAGTGAGAGGTAAAGGGATTTAAGCTGTATGGACACAGTGAGAGGTAAAGGGATTTAAGATGTATGGACACAGTGAGAGGTAAAGGGATTTAAGATGTATGGACACAATAGTAGATTATAGTTCAGTTCAGTACAGTATAGTAGACTATAGTTCAGTTCAGTACAGTACAGTATAGTATAGTTCAGTACAGTACAGTAGAGTATAGTTCAGTACAGTACAGTAGACTATAGTTCAGTTCAGTACAGTATAGTATAGTTCAGTACAGTACAATAGAGTATAGTTCAGTACAGTACAGTACAGTATAGTATAGTTCAGTACAGTACAGTAGACTATAGTTCAGTACAGTACAGTAGAGTATAGTTCAGTACAGTACAGTAGAGTATAGTTCAGTACAGTACAGTAGACTATAGTTCAGTACAGTACAGTAGAGTATAGTTCAGTACAGTATAGTTCAGTACAGTACAGTAGAGTATAGTTCAGTACAGTACAGTACAGTACAGTATAGTATAGTTCAGTACAGTACAGTAGAGTATAGTTCAGTACAGTACAGTAGACTATAGTTCAGTACAGTACAGTACAGTAGAGTATAGTTCAGTACAGTACAGTACAGTAGATTATAGTTCAGTTCAGTACAGTAGAGTATAGTTCAGTACAGTACAGTAGAGTATAGTTCAGTTCAGTACAGTAGAGTATAGTTCAGTACAGTACAGTAGAGTATAGTTCAGTTCAGTACAGTAGATTATAGGTCAGTTCAGTTCAGTACGGTAGATTATAGGTCAGTTCAGTTCAGTACAGTAGATTATAGTTCAGTTCAGTACAGTACAGTAGAGTATAGTTCAGTTCAGTTCAGTACAGTAGATTATAGTTCAGTTCAGTACAGTACAGTACAGTAGAGTATAGTTCAGTTCAGTTCACTACAGTAGATTATAGTTCAGTTCAGTACAGTACAGTAGAGTATAGTTCAGTTCAGTACAGTAGAGTATAGTTCAGTACAGTACAGTAGATTATAGTTCAGTTCAGTACAGTAGAGTATAGTTCAGTACAGTACAGTAGAGTATAGTTCAGTTCAGTACAGTAGATTATAGTTCAGTTCAGTACAGTAGAGTATAGTTCAGTACAGTACAATAGAGTATAGTTCAGTACAGTACAGTAGAGTATAGTTCAGTACAGTACAGTACAGTAGACTATAGTTCAGTACAGTACAGTAGAGTATAGTTCAGTTCAGTACAGTAGATTATAGTTCAGTTCAGTACAGTAGAGTATAGTTCAGTACAGTACAGTAGAGTATAGTTCAGTTCAGTACAGTAGATTATAGTTCAGTTCAGTACAGTAGAGTATAGTTCAGTACAGTACATTAGAGTATAGTTCAGTACAGTACAGTAGAGTATAGTTCAGTACAGTACAGTAGAGTATAGTTCAGTACAGTACAGTAGACTATAGTTCAGTAAAGTCGAGTATAGTTCAGTACAGTATAGTATAGTTCAGTACAGTAGAGTATAGTTCAGTACAGTAAAGTCGAGTATAGTTCAGTACAGTATAGTATAGTTCAGTACAGTACAGTACAGTAGAGTATAGTTCAGTACAGTACAGTATAGTATAGTTCAGTACAGTACAGTAGAGTATAGTTCAGTACAGTAGAGTATAGTTCAGTACAGTATAGTATAGTTCAGTACAGTATAGTATAGTTCATTACAGTAGAGTATAGTTCAGTACAGTACAGTAGAGTATAGTTCAGTACAGTAAAGTCGAGTATAGTTCAGTACAGTATAGTATAGTTCAGTACAGTATAGTATAGTTCAGTACAGTAGAGTATAGTTCAGTACAGTATAGTATAGTACAGTTCAGTGCAGTAAAGTAGACTGTGGTTCAGTAAAGTTCAGTACAGTACAGTAGAGTATAGTTCAGTACAGTACAGTATAGTATAGTTCAGTACAGTACAGTAGAGTATAGTTCAGTACAGTAGAGTATAGTTCAGTACAGTATAGTATAGTTCAGTACAGTATAGTATAGTTCAGTACAGTATTGTATAGTTCAGTACAGTAGAGTATAGTTCATTACAGTATAGTATAGTTCATTACAGTACAGTAGAGTATAGTTCAGTACAGTAGAGTATAGTTCAGTACAGTATAGTATAGTTCAGTACAGTATAGTATAGTTCAGTACAGTATTGTATAGTTCAGTACAGTAGAGTATAGTTCATTACAGTATAGTATAGTTCATTACAGTAGAGTATAGTTCAGTACAGTACAGTAGAGTATAGTTCAGTACAGTAAAGTCGAGTATAGTTCAGTACAGTATAGTATAGTTCAGTACAGTATAGTATAGTTCAGTACAGTATAGTATAGTTCAGTACAGTAGAGTATAGTTCAGTACAGTATAGTATAGTACAGTTCAGTGCAGTAAAGTAGACTGTGGTTCAGTAAAGTTCAGTACAGTATGAACTATACTCTACTGTACTGAACTATAATCTACTGAACTCTACTGAACTGTACTGTACTGTACTGTACTGAGCTCTACTATGCTGTACTTTGAACTTGTGAAACATATACGTCTATTATTGGTTCAGATTGGGTCTGGTCCGGACCAACCAAATTTGGCCTTGTTGGGGGTGCAGCTCATTAAAATAGTAGCCAGTGTGTAGAATAATACACAAATATGCAAAGGAGGATTTAGCATATTTCTCCCTTAGTGTTCTTGTTAAGGATACATCCCCATGAAGAGAATGATATTTAAATCCATAATAATGCATTTGTGTGTATTCCAGATCAGGGACCCATGATGTCATTCAGTTCTGTAGTTCATAGCTGACCCCCATTCTTTCTGCAGACATCTTTACATCTTCATTCAGATCAGATCTTTAACTGCATGTTTGGAAAACGTGGTAGCATAAAAACTGAGGGAGATTTTACCCTAATTCTGTTGTATCTGCACAGTTCTTCCAGGAAATGTGTTTTTGGGAAATGTTCTGTGTAAATTGTTCAAAGTAGTCCTTCTGCATGGTTTGTTAATGTTCTGTGTAAATTGTTCAAAGTAGTCCTTCTGCATGGTTTGTTAATGTTCTGTGTAAATTGTTCAAAGTAGTCCTTCTACATGGTTTGTTAATGTTTGAAATCAATGGTTTTTGTTTGGCATACATTTGAAAGTGGAAAATCTGAGTCAAAGCGTAATTCCGTTACCATGGAGGTGAGAGAGGGGGAGAGAGGGAGGTGAGAGAGGGGGAGAGAGGGAGTAAGAAGGAGGTAAGCTCCTGACTGATCTGAAGCCAGGCTAGCATATGGCTCACAGCCCTACCAGCTTGCTATTAAAGTCAATTGATAAATAAGTCTATTAATACATAGATGCCAGGCAGGGAGATGGTAATTCATGACCATGCAGAACACAACTCAGTCCACTAGAGGCAGTCCACTAGAGGCAGTCCTCTAGAGACAGTCCTCTAGAGACAGTCCACTAGAGGCAGTCCACTAGAGGCAGTCCTCTAGAGACAGTCCACTAGAGGCAGTCCACTAGAGGCAGTCCACTAGAGGCAGTCCACTAGAGGCAGTCCACTAGAGGCAGTCCTCTAGAGACAGTGCACTAGAGACAGTCCACTAGAGGCAGTCCACTAGAGGCAGTCCTCTAGAGACAGTCCTCTAGAGACAGTCCACTAGAGGCAGTCCACTAGAGACAGTCCACTAGAGGCAGTCCTCTAGAGACAGTCCACTAGAGACAGTCCACTAGAGGCAGTCCTCTAGAGACAGTCCACTAGAGGCAGTCCACTAGAGGCAGTCCACTAGAGGCAGTCCTCTAGAGACAGTCCTCTAGAGACAGTCCACTAGAGGCAGTCCACTAGAGACAGTCCACTAGAGGCAGTCCTCTAGAGACAGTCCACTAGAGACAGTCCTCTAGAGACAGTCCACTAGAGGCAGTCCACTAGAGGCAGTCCACTAGAGGCAGTCCACTAGAGGCAGTCCTCTAGAGACAGTCCTCTAGAGACAGTCCACTAGAGACAGTCCTCTAGAGACAGTCCACTAGAGGCAGTCCACTAGAGGCAGTCCACTAGCGGCAGGTGAGATAGTCCTTTACTTTGTGAAAGGAAAGTCAGGTATCTTTCTCTTGGAGATAGGGATCTGGACTTGTGGTTTTACTTAATTCTCCGTACTGGACAATGATTATAAAGTTGATTCTGATCCGACCATATTGTGCCCCTGGCCTGAGAGGATGGAAGTTCAACATGTAGCTAGATGTAGCAGGCTAATGTTAACTAGCTAACGTTGCCCATGAATGGAAGTTAAGCTAGTGAGCATTTTAGACAGGTAGACCGTTTCATCAACATGACAGAGAGGAGGACGGTGTTGGTGTTTCTCTACAAGTAGGGAGAGTCAACATGACAGAGAGGAGGACGGTGGTGGTGTTTCTCTACAAGTAGGGAGAGTCAACATGACAGAGAGGAGGACGGTGGTGGTGTTTCTCTACAAGTAGGGAGAGTCAACATGACAGAGAGGAGGACGGTGGTGGTGTTTCTCTACAAGTAGGGAGAGTCAACATGACAGAGAGGAGGACGGTGGTGGTGTTTCTCTACAAGTAGGGAGAGTCAACATGACAGAGAGGAGGACGGTGTTGGTGTTTCTCTACAAGTAGGGAGAGTCAACATGACAGAGAGGAGGACGGTGGTGGTGTTTCTCTACAAGTAGGGAGAGTCAACATGACAGAGAGGAGGACGGTGTTGGTGTTTCTCTACAAGTAGGGAGAGTCAACATGACAGAGAGGAGGACGGTGTTGGTGTTTCTCTACAAGTAGGGAGAGTCAACATGACAGAGAGGAGGACGGTGGTGGTGTTTCTCTACAAGTAGGGAGAGTCAACATGACAGAGAGGAGGACGGTGTTGGTGTTTCTCTACAAGTAGGGAGAGTCAACATGACAGAGAGGAGGACGGTGGTGGTGTTTCTCTACAAGTAGGGAGAGTCAACATGACAGAGAGGAGGACGGTGGTGGTGTTTCTCTACAAGTAGGGAGAGTCAACATGACAGAGAGGAGGACGGTGTTGGTGTTTCTCTACAAGTAGGGAGAGTCAACATGACAGAGAGGAGGACGGTGTTGGTGTTTCTCTACAAGTAGGGAGAGTCAACATGACAGAGAGGAGGACGGTGGTGGTGTTTCTCTACAAGTAGGGAGAGTCAACATGACAGAGAGGAGGACGGTGTTGGTGTTTCTCTACAAGTAGGGAGAGTCAACATGACAGAGAGGAGGACGGTGTTGGTGTTTCTCTACAAGTAGGGAGAGTCAACATGACAGAGAGGAGGACGGTGGTGGTGTTTCTCTACAAGTAGGGAGAGTCAACATGACAGAGAGGAGGACGGTGTTGGTGTTTCTCTACAAGTAGGGAGAGTCAACATGACAGAGAGGAGGACGGTGGTGGTGTTTCTCTACAAGTAGGGAGAGTCAACATGACAGAGAGGAGGACGGTGCCACATCATATTTAGTTTACGTTGATTGGACTAAATCGTTTTTGGTATGTTTTACTTGTCACTGTATGAGACTAAGTATAGGTGATAAGATGATGTTGACAATCCTGCAGGTGAAGAAGCCGGATGTGGAGGTCCTGGGCTGCGGTTGTGAGGCCGGTTGGACATTCTGGCAAATTCTCTAAAATGACGTTGAAGGCAGCTTATGGTGGAGGAAATAACATTAAATTCAGGTGGACATTCCTACAGTCAGCATGCCAACAGCTCTGGTGGACATTCCTACAGTCAGCATGCCAACAGCTCTGGTGGACATTCCTACAGTCAGCATGCCAACAGCTCTGGTGGACATTCCTACAGTCAGCATGCCAACAGCTCTGGTGGACATTCCTACAGTCAGCATGCCAACAGCTCTGGTGGACATTCCTACAGTCAGCATGCCAACAGCTCTGGTGGACATTCCTACAGTCAGCATGCCAACAGCTCTGGTGGACATTCCTACAGTCAGCATGCCAACAGCTCTGGTGGACATTCCTACAGTCAGCATGCCAACAGCTCTGGTGGACATTCCTACAGTCAGCATGCCAACAGCTCTGGTGGACATTCCTACAGTCAGCATGCCAACAGCTCTGGTGGACATTCCTACAGTCAGCATGCCAACAGCTCTGGTGGACATTCCTACAGTCAGCATGCCAACAGCTCTGGTGGACATTCCTACAGTCAGCATGCCAACTGCTCTGGTGGACATTCCTACAGTCAGCATGCCAACAGCTCTGGTGGACATTCCTACAGTCAGCATGCCAACTGCTCTGGTGGACATTCCTACAGTCAGCATGCCAACAGCTCTGGTGGACATTCCTACAGTCAGCATGCCAACAGCTCTGGTGGACATTCCTACAGTCAGCATGCCAACAGCTCTGGTGGACATTCCTACAGTCAGCATGCCAACAGCTCTGGTGGACATTCCTACAGTCAGCATGCCAACAGCTCTGGTGGACATTCCTACAGTCAGCATGCCAACAGCTCTGGTGGACATTCCTGCAGTCAGCATGCCGACAGCTCTGGTGGACATTCCTGCAGTCAGCATGCCAATTGCACACCTTCAAAACTTGAGACATTTGTGGCATTGTGTTGTGTGACAAAACTGCACATTTTAAAGTGGCCTTTTATTGTCCCCAGCACCAGGTGTTGTCAAGAAGCTGATTAAACAGCATGATCGTTACACAGGTGCAGTCTCTCACTGTTGCCGTCTGTTACAGACCCCCCTCAGCCCCCAGCTGTGCCCTGGACTCCATATGTGAATTGATTGCCCCCCATCTATCTTCAGAGTTTGTTCTGTTAGGTGATTTAAACTGGGATATGTTTAACATCCTTCAATCTAAAATAGATGCCCTCAATCTCACACAAATTATCAAGGAACCCACCAGGTACAACCCTAAATCCATAAACATGGGTACCATCATAGATAGATAGATAGATAGATAGATAGATAGATAGATAGATAGATAGATAGATAGATAGATAGATAGATAGATAGATAGATAGATAGATAGATAGATAGATAGATAGATAGATAGATAGATAGATAGATAGATAGATAGATAGATACTTTATTGATCCCAGAGGGGAAATTTCTTTGTCAAGCAGCTACAACAACAAAACACAGGGCAGGTGCAAAATGCCAAAACAAAAATACACAAAAGACAGATACATGATACATAGAGCGGCAGTATGAAAAAGTATAGAAATACAAGATATCTGGAGTGCAAAAAAAGCTATAAAAAGACATTGCATAGTATGGGTGGTTGGCTGAATATGTACACTATACATTGGTGGATGTTGGATGGTTAACTATACTATACAGGTCGATGGCAGAGAAATACTTCAGTAGCTAAAAATGTATATGATATGAGCGAGGGTAATAATAGTTTACTTAATAGACAGACTGGCCAAATGAACAGGTAAGTGAATATTTTGCCTGGTTAAATTAGCTGTACAGGTAAATATACAGTTATATTTACAGATAAGTGAATATTTGCATGGTTACACAAACTGTACAGGTAAATGACAGGAAGAGATACTTTAATAGCTAAATGTGTGTATGATATAATTTAGGGTAATAATAGTAATTCCCTTAAAATACAGTCCTTAGTGCGCAGGGTTTAATTACAGACAACTGCATGTATTGCACATTCGATATACTAAAAGCAATGAGAAAAGGTGCAACTGACAGGAGACTAATATGCATTCCTGAGTGAATGCCTACGAAAGTTAGGTCCAAGAATTACTTGCAATATTGCACGTGATATGATATAACAACTGTACATGAGTATGTATATACAGACCTGCATGAATAAATAGATCCTGAGTGAATGAGTGATTACGGACCAGAGTTACTCACGGATGGATGCATAATTGTTAAACTAGGTCCTAACACCCCAACAGTTCCAGATCTATGTTGCCGACGGCACGGCACCCCGGTGAGGCATTAAATAGCCACCGGCAGGAAGGACCTCCTGTAGTGCTCTCTGGCACACCGTGGTGGGATCAGTCTGTGACTGAAGGTGCTCCTCTGCGTCATAACCATGGCATGCAGAGGGTGTGTGACGTTGTCCATGATGGCCAGCAGTTTGGCCAGGATCCGTCTCTCCGCCACCTCCTCTAGAGTGTCAAGGCTCATCCCCAGGACAGAGCTAGCCTTCCTGATCAGCTTATTTACCCGAGAAGCATCACCGGCTTTTATGTTGGCGCCCCAGCACACCACTGCAAAAAAGATGGCACTGGCCACCACAGACTGGTAGAAGGTATGCAGTAGTTTGCTGCACACGTTGAAGGACATGAGCCTCCTCAGAAAGTAGAGTCGGCTCTGGCCCTTTTTGTACAGGGCCCCGGTGTTACCAGCCCATTCCAGCCTGTTGTCCAAATGGACTCCCAGGAACTTGTATGACCCAAACATTTCCACATCCATCCCCTGTATAGGGACTGCAGCCAGTTGGGCCTTGGTTCTCCTGAAGTCCACCACCATCTCCTTTGTTTTGCTGATGTTGAGCTGAAGGTGGTTCTGCTCACACCACAACACAAAGTCACTGATTGTGCTCCTGTACTCCTCCTCCTGCCCACCCCTGATGCACCCTACAATTGCGGAGTCATCCGAGAACTTCTGTAGGTGGCATGTTTCAGAGTTATATCTGAAGTCTGAGGTGTAGAGGGTGAACAGGAAGGGGGACAGAACCGTTCCCTGGGGGGCCCCTGTGTTGCTAACTGCCCGTTCTGACACACAGCTCTGTAGTCGCACAAATTGTGGCCTACCGGTCAGGTAGTCCGTGACCCAGGAGACTAAGGGTGCTTCCACTTCCATCCTCCTCATCTTCTCACCCAGTAGCAGGGGCTGAATGGTATTGAAGGCACTGGAGACAACAGTGCGTTGTCCAGGCGTTGTCCAGGTGAGAGTAGGCCCTCTGCAGAAGGTAGATCATTGCATCATCCACCCCGATGTTGCGCTGGTATGCAAACTGCAGGGGGTCCAGTGATGTACATACCAGGGGTCTGAGGTGAGCGAGGACTAACCTTTCCAGGGTCTTCATGATGTGTGATGTTAGCGCGACAGGTCTGAAGTCATTCAGGACAGTGGGGTGTGCCTTCTTGGGCACTGGGACGAGGCAGGATGTTTTCCACAGCACAGGGACCCTTTCTAGGCTCAGACTAAGGTTGAAGAGACGCTGGAGTATTCCACACAGTTGGTCAGCACAGACCCTAAGCACCCTTGGGCTGATGCCATCAGGGCCCGCCGCTTTCCACTGGTGTAGTCTCTCCAGCTCTCTCTTCACTTGGTTGGTGGTGAAAGCCAGCCCCGGTGGGGAGGTGGGGGGAAGGGGGGTGTTGAGGATCAGTCCAGGAGGAGCAGCGGTGGAGGAGGGGTCACTGATTGTCTCAGCAGAGGTGTTGTGGGCAAAGTGGGGGTGGGACAGCCGTGAGGGTGTGTGGTCTGGGGAGCTGGAAGGGAGGTGGACAGGGCCAGTATCAAACCTGTTAAAAAATTGGTTCAGCTCATTGGCTCTGTCCTGGGTCCCCTCCGTCTGCCCACTGTTTGACTTTTTGAAGCCAGTGATATTTCTCATACCCTTCTACACCTCTCTCACCTGGCTCTGCCTCAGCTTGTCCTCCATCTTCTCCTTATACCCTCTCTTCCCCTCAGCAATCCGCAACTTCAGCTCCCTCTGGACGCATTTCAATTTGTCCTTGTCCTTGTCCCTCTCCTTGAAGGCCCTCTTCTTCTCATTCAGCAGGGCCTTCAGGTCGCTGGTGACCCAGGGTTTATTGTTTGGGAAACAGCGTACCTTCCTGGTGGGTAGTGTTGTCTACACAAACATTTATATAGTCTGTTATGCAGTCAGTGAGTCCATCGATGTCCTCCCCATGAGCCTCACAGAGCACATCCCAGTCTGTTGTTTCAAAGCAGTCCTGTAGGGCCTCATTCGCCTCCGGGGACCATCTCCCAATGGTCCTGGTGGTCGCAGGCTGCTGTTGGACCATAGGCCTGTAGAGTGGAGTGAGGTGGACAAGGTTGTGATCCGATCTACCGAGGGGAGGGAGTGCAGTGGAGTTGTATGCGTCCTTCACATTAGCATTAGCAAGTCCAGAGTTTTATTATTCCTGGTTGGGCACTTCACAAACTGTTTGAACGTGGGCAGCATTGAAGAGAGAGATGCAAGGTTAAAATCCCCCGAAATGGCAAAGAAAGCACTGGGATGCGCTGTCTGTAACCTCGCGATAGCAGAGTGGATGACGTCACACGCTGTGTTTGCATCCACGGAAGGCGGGATGTAAACAATAACAGCAATGGCCGCCGTGAATTCCCTCGGCAAATAGTAGGGTCTCAGGCTAACGGCTAATAGTTCAATGTCCGGGCTACAAAACTCTTCCTTAAGAGTAATATGTATTGGATTACACCATCTGTTGTTAACTAATAAAGCCAGCCCACCACCCTTACTCTTACCGGAAGAGATCCCTGTCCGCTCTGATGGTCTGGAAACCGTCGATAGTGACGTTCTCTATGGGGATGTTATCGTTCAGCCAAGTCTCCTTGAAAAACATTAGGCTCGTTTCCCTATAATCCCTTTGTCCACGGACAAGAGCCTCAAGCTCATCCATCTTGTTATGTAGTGACCTCACGTTGCCCATAATAATAGACGGTATAGCTGGCATGTACTTCCTCCGCTTTGCCTTACACTTCAATCCCGCCCTGCGTCCACGGCAAACGTCAAACGACCACCCCTTATCACTGTCAAACGCTCCCTAAAACACTTCAGTGAGCAGGCCTTTCTAATAGATCTGGCCCGGGTATCCTGGAAGGATATTGGCCTCATCCCGTCAGTAGAGGATGCCTGGTTGTTCTCTTAAAGTGCTCTTAAATAAGCATGCCCCATTTAAAACAACGTAGAACTAAGAACAGATATAGCCCTTGGTTCACTCCAGACTTGACTGCCCTTGACCAACACAAAAACATCCTGTGGCGCACTGCATTAGCATCGAATAGCCCCCGCGATATGCAACTTTTCAGGGAAACCAGGAACAAATATACACAGTCAGTTAGAAAAGCAAAGGCCAGCTTTTTCTAACAGAAATTTGCATCCTGTAGTACTAATTCCAAAAAGTTCTGTGACACTGTAATAAGAGCACCTCCTCCCAGTTGCCCACTGCACTGAGGCTAGGAAACACTGTCACTGTCAATAAGTATTTTTCTATGGCTGGCCATGCTTTCCACCTGGCTACCCCTACCCCGGCCAACAGCTCTGCACCCCCCACAGCAACTTGCCTGCACCCCCCACAGCAACAGCAACTTGCCTTTTACCAGCAGTCATGTTGTGTTCAGTCATGGTCCAGACCGAGAGAGAGAGAGAGAGGAGAGGAAGTCTTCCTGACACCATCAGGTAGGCTCCTTCACTCCCCAGATAATACCCACAGTCCTCTACTGCTCCCTCCCTGGATAATACCCAGGATCATCTCTGCTCTGTTAATTGTTCCCAGAGCATTCAGACCTTTAATTGATTCCTCAAAAATAAACCAGCCAGCGTCACCCTGGGGGAGAGTGGCAAGGCTTCACTTTGTACTGTAGGAGGGAGCGGGCCTTCTCTACTGGGCCTGACAGTTCATACTGTAGGAGGGAGAGTGGCAAGGCTTCACTACCGGACCTGACAGTTCATTCTGTAGGAGGGAGAGTGGCAAGGCTTCACTACCGGACCTGACAGTTCATCCTGTAGGAGGGAGTGGCAAGGCTTCACTACCGGACCTGACAGTTCATCCTGTAGGAGGGAGAGGGGCAAGGCTTCACTACCGGACCTGACAGTTCATACTGTAGGAGGGAGTGGCAAGGCTTCACTACCGGACCTGACAGTTCATCCTGTAGGAGGGAGTGGCAAGGCTTCACTACCGGACCTGACAGTTCATCCTGTAGGAGGGAGCGGGCCTTCTCTACTGGGCCTGACGGTTCATCCTGTAGGAGGGAGCGGGCCTTCTCTACTGGGCCTGACGGTTCATCCTGTAGGAGGGAGCGGGCCTTCTCTACTGGGCCTGACAGTTCATACTGTAGGAGGGAGAGTGGCAAGGCTTCACTACCGGACCTGACAGTTCATTCTGTAGGAGGGAGAGTGGCAAGGCTTCACTACCGGACCTGACAGTTCATCCTGTAGGAGGGAGTGGCAAGGCTTCACTACCGGACCTGACAGTTCATCCTGTAGGAGGGAGAGGGGCAAGGCTTCACTACCGGACCTGACAGTTCATACTGTAGGAGGGAGTGGCAAGGCTTCACTACCGGACCTGACAGTTCATACTGTAGGAGGGAGTGGCAAGGCTTCACTACCGGACCTGACAGTTCATCCTGTAGGAGGGAGTGGCAAGGCTTCACTACCGGACCTGACAGTTCATCCTGTAGGAGGGAGCGGGCCTTCTCTACTGGGCCTGACGGTTCATCCTGTAGGAGGGAGCGGGCCTTCTCTACTGGGCCTGACGGTTCATCCTGTAGGAGGGAGCGGGCCTTCTCTACTGGGCCTGACGGTTCATCCTGTAGGAGGGAGCGGGCCTTCTCTACTGGGCCTAACAGTTCATCCTGTAGGAGGGAGCGGGCCTTCTCTACTGGGCCTGACAGTTCATCCTGTAGGAGGGAGTGGGCCTTCTCTACTGGGCCTGACAGTTCATCCTGTAGGAGGGAGCGGGCCTTCTCTACTGGGCCTGACGGTTCATCCTGTAGGAGGGAGCGGGCCTTCTCTACTGGGCCTGACAGTTCATACTGTAGGAGGGAGTGGCAAGGCTTCACTACCGGACCTGACAGTTCATCCTGTAGGAGGGAGTGGCAAGGCTTCACTACCGGGCCTGACAGTTCATACTGTAGGAGGGAGAGTGGCAAGGCTTCACTACCGGACCTGACAGTTCATACTGTAGGAGGGAGAGGGGCAAGGCTTCACTACCGGACCTGACAGTTCATACTGTAGGAGGGAGAGGGGCAAGGCTTCACTACCGGACCTGACAGTTCATACTGTAGGAGGGAGAGTGGCAAGGCTTCACTACCGGACCTGACAGTTCATACTGTAGGAGGGAGTGGCAAGGCTTCACTACCGGACCTGACAGTTCATCCTGTAGGAGGGAGCGGGCCTTCTCTACTGGGCCTGACGGTTCATCCTGTAGGAGGGAGCGGGCCTTCTCTACTGGGCCTGACAGTTCATCCTGTAGGAGGGAGCGGGCCTTCTCTACTGGGCCTGACGGTTCATCCTGTAGGAGGGAGCGGGCCTTCTCTACTGGGCCTGACGGTTCATCCTGTAGGAGGGAGCGGGCCTTCTCTACTGGGCCTGACGGTTCATCCTGTAGGAGGGAGTGGGGCTTCTCTACCGGGCCTGACAGTTCATCCTGTAGGAGGGAGCGGGCCTTCTCTACTGGGCCTGACGGTTCATCCTGTAGGAGGGAGTGGGGCTTCTCTACCGGGCCTGACAGTTCATCCTGTAGGAGGGAGTGGGGCGAGGCTTCTCTATCGGGCCTGACTGGTCCAACTCCACCCCTTTCTCAATTTTCAACCAGAAATGGGGTGTGCCTTTGGTGGCCTTTGTGTCATTCTGGTCATGTACGCCGCAACCAACGTGGCTAGTTTGTTAACTAAGCTAGCTGGCCAGTAACTCTTCCAGTATGTGTTGACGTCATTTAACAGGATTTGATTTTAGGACGGAAGCTGTAAAGATCAGATGATGGTGTTTTGATCAGTTTAAAGGCGTTATTTTTGCGTTTTCAACCAAAGTTGACTTTTAAATGGTTCTTAAACATTATCCAATTTCAGTTGAGTTGAGCATTAAGGAGATGTAGGAATGTAACTGTTGTGATTGCTGAATGCATGAACAGGGCCTCTACCTGCCAGAAGAGTTAGGTCTAGGGTTGTACAGGGAACTCATATTCCCATCATCATCACTGGAGCTCAAATCTAATAATTTTCCCAGAGAGAGAAAAACACATCTGTTCTCTGTCCAAGACATCACAGCTCACAGGGGAGGGGTTACTGGTGACCTTTACTGATACCAGGGTCTGGGAACTTCCTAAAATACAACTCCTGGACCAGTGGACATCCCCATGGACGACCGCTGGACGGAGGCCAATCAGAATGTTCACATGGAAGGTTCCGGTCCCTGCTGACCAGCTGCTGACCAGCTGACCACATCACTCTAATGCAGCGGTGTTCTATTCCATTGCTTTTGGTTCCATCACTCAACATCTGGTTAAACAACAACATGTAATGGGGAAATCTGGCTCTGAGAATAGCTTTTCATTTTATTTAACTAGGCAAGTCAGTTAAGAATACATTCTTATTTACAATAATGTCCTACCACAGCCTCCCCTAACCCAATTGTGCGCCGCCCTATGGGACTCCGGATCACGGTCGGTTGCGATACAGCCCGGGATCGAACCAGGGTCTGTAGTGATGCCTCTAGCACTGAGATGCAGTGCCTTAGACCGCTGCGCCACTCAGGAGCCCTTTGTAAACATACGAGAGAGAGAGAGATAGATAGATAGATAGATAGATAGATAGATAGATAGATAGATAGATAGATAGATAGATAGATAGATAGATAGATAGATAGATAGATAGATAGATAGATAGATAGATAGATAGATAGATAGATAGATAGATAGATAGATAGATAGATAGATGTTTTAGGTGACATGGCTCCAGGGTAACCAGTTGTACCTGTGGGAGCTGAATGGAATGAGGAGCTGAACGGCTCATAACACCAATTACCAGGCAGGTCACTGGAGAGCTGCTTTAATGAACCGCCTACCTATTAATAACTTGTGACCTCTTCCTCAACCTGATGGTGATGATGATGACATTGCTCATTAACAAACCACATCCATGATAGAAAATAATAGGGGTCAACATAACAGAAACCCCAGTTGATCTATAAAGATTGGCTAATAAAAGTCAAACTATCAACAAGTGCTCACTCTTGACCTTGATTAAAGATGAGCTATGCAGAAATCACTCTGCCATTTCCTGGTTGTTCAAATTCTAATAGTTAGCCTAATTTCAGTGTGGGTGGTACCATACACTGGAGAGGGACAGTGTGGGTGGTGCCATACACTGGAGAGGGACAGTGTGGGTGGTGCCATACACTGGAGAGGGACAGTGTGGGTGGTACCATACACTGGAGAGGGACAGTGTGGGTGGTGCCATACACTGGAGAGGGACAGTGTGGGTGGTACCATACACTGGAGAGGGACAGTGTGGGTGGTACCATACACTGGAGAGGGACAGTGTGGGTGGTACCATACACTGGAGAGGGACAGTGTGGGTGGTGCCATACACTGGAGAGGGACAGTGTGGGTGGTACCATACACTGGAGAGGGACAGTGTGGGTGGTGCCATACACTGGAGAGGGACAGTGTGGGTGGTGCCATACACTGGAGAGGGACAGTGTGGGTGGTACCATACACTGGAGAGGGACAGTGTGGGTGGTGCCATACACTGGAGATGGACAGTGTGGGTGGTGCCATACACTGGAGAGGGACAGTGTGGGTGGTACCATACACTGGAGAGGGACAGTGTGGGTGGTGCCATACACGGGAGAGGGACAGTGTGGGTGGTACCATACACTGGAGAGGGACAGTGTGGGTGGTGCCATACACTGGAGAGGGACAGTGTGGGTGGTACCATACACTGGAGAGGGACAGTGTGGGTGGTGCCATACACTGGAGAGGGACAGTGTGGGTGGTACCATACACTGGAGAGGGACAGTGTGGGTGGTACCATACACTGGAGAGGGACAGTGTGGGTGGTGCCATACACTGGAGATGGACAGTGTGGGTGGTACCATACACTGGAGAGGGACAGTGTGGGTGGTACCATACACTGGAGAGGGACAGTGTGGGTGGTACCATACACGGGAGAGGGACAGTGTGGGTGGTACCATACACTGGAGAGGGACAGTGTGGGTGGTGCCATACACTGGAGAGGGACAGTGTGGGTGGTACCATACACTGGAGAGGGACAGTGTGGGTGGTGCCATACACTGGAGAGGGACAGTGTGGGTGGTACCATACACTGGAGAGGGACAGTGTGGGTGGTACCATACACTGGAGAGGGACAGTGTGGGTGGTGCCATACACTGGAGATGGACAGTGTGGGTGGTACCATACACTGGAGAGGGACAGTGTGGGTGGTACCATACACTGGAGAGGGACAGTGTGGGTGGTGCCATACACTGGAGAGGGACAGTGTGGGTGGTACCATACACTGGAGAGGGACAGTGTGGGTGGTACCATACACTGGAGAGGGACAGTGTGGGTGGTGCCATACACTGGAGATGGACAGTGTGGGTGGTACCATACACTGGAGAGGGACAGTGTGGGTGGTACCATACACTGGAGAGGGACAGTGTGGGTGGTACCATACACTGGAGAGGGACAGTGTGGGTGGTGCCATACACTGGAGAGGGACAGTGTGGGTGGTACCATACACTGGAGAGGGACAGTGTGGGTGGTGCCATACACTGGAGAGGGACAGTGTGGGTGGTGCCATACACTGGAGAGGGACAGTGTGGGTGGTGCCATACACTGGAGAGGGACAGTGTGGGTGGTACCATACACTAGAGAGGGACAGTGTGGGTGGTGCCATACACTGGAGAGGGACAGTGTGGGTGGTACCATACACTGGAGAGGGACAGTGTGGGTGGTACCATACACTGGAGAGGGACAGTGTGGGTGGTACCATACACTGGAGAGGGACAGTGTGGGTGGTGCCATACACTGGAGATGGACAGTGTGGGTGGTACCATACACTGGAGAGGGACAGTGTGGGTGGTACCATACACTGGAGAGGGACAGTGTGGGTGGTACCATACACGGGAGAGGGACAGTGTGGGTGGTACCATACACTGGAGAGGGACAGTGTGGGTGGTGCCATACACTGGAGAGGGACAGTGTGGGTGGTACCATACACTGGAGAGGGACAGTGTGGGTGGTACCATACACTGGAGAGGGACAGTGTGGGTGGTACCATACACTGGAGAGGGACAGTGTGGGTGGTACCATACACTGGAGAGGGACAGTGTGGGTGGTGCCATACACTGGAGATGGACAGTGTGGGTGGTACCATACACTGGAGAGGGACAGTGTGGGTGGTACCATACACTGGAGAGGGACAGTGTGGGTGGTGCCATACACTGGAGAGGGACAGTGTGGGTGGTACCATACACTGGAGAGGGACAGTGTGGGTGGTGCCATACACTGGAGAGGGACAGTGTGGGTGGTGCCATACACTGGAGAGGGACAGTGTGGGTGGTACCATACACTGGAGAGGGACAGTGTGGGTGGTGCCATACACTGGAGATGGACAGTGTGGGTGGTACCATACACTGGAGAGGGACAGTGTGGGTGGTACCATACACTGGAGAGGGACAGTGTGGGTGGTACCATACACTGGAGAGGGACAGTGTGGGTGGTGCCATACACTGGAGAGGGACAGTGTGGGTGGTACCATACACTGGAGAGGGACAGTGTGGGTGGTGCCATACACTGGAGAGGGACAGTGTGGGTGGTACCATACACTGGAGAGGGACAGTGTGGGTGGTGCCATACACTGGAGAGGGACAGTGTGGGTGGTACCATACACTAGAGAGGGACAGTGTGGGTGGTGCCATACACTGGAGAGGGACAGTGTGGGTGGTACCATACACTGGAGAGGGACAGTGTGGGTGGTACCATACACTGGAGAGGGACAGTGTGGGTGGTACCATACACTGGAGAGGGACAGTGTGGGTGGTACCATACACTGGAGAGGGACAGTGTGGGTGGTACCATACACTGGAGATGGACAGTGTTTGGTCCAGTAATGTGTTTGGTCCAGCAATGTGTTTGGTCCAGTAATGTGTTTGGTCCAGTAATGTGTTTGGTCCAGTAATGTGTTTGGTCCAGTAATGTGTTTGGTCCAGTAATGTGTTTGGTCCAGTAATGTGTTTGGTCCAGTAATGTGTTTATCACGGCCTGTAATCTACCCCATTTAGAACAGTGATGGACAAGTTCACAAGCCTTGGCATTGTAGTGACAAGAACTTGATCAGCTATTGAAAATTAATTGGGACATTCCTTAAACAACATATAGATTTTTGGATCTCATTGGTTGGTCGTATAAACGCTATTAAAATGGTTGTCCTACCAGGTTTCATTACCTCTTCCAATGTCTATACAATTTCATACCACAAAGCTGTTTTAAGAGACTGGAATCAATAGTAATTCCATTTTTATGGGATAACAAGGCAGACATCATTTCAAAGAAGCATTTATGCAAGTACAAGATGTAGGGGGGTTTTGGCCTTCCTCACTTTAAACTGTATTAATGGGCTGCTGATCTGAACATTGTGTCTTTCTGGAGGGAAAGTTTACCTGAGATCTGACAGAATGATATGCCTTCATGGCTTTTGATTGAGCAGGCCTCCTGTCAACGTTTCTCACTCCCTGCACTTGTTAATAGCCCAGCATATGTGAAAAAAAGCCACTCATGACCTTTAGGATCTGGAAACAGATGAGGTATTTTCTTAACATACCCACTGTATACATTGATAATCCAATTTGCCTGAATCATGCTTTCCACCCTGCATTGGATGATATGGTGTTTTCACAGTGGAGGGAGAAGTGGCTCACAACAATCAGTAACTTATACACTGATGGTCAGTTAGCTTCGTTTCAACAACTACAGGGTAAGTTTAACATGCCAGCAACACACGTTTTCAGATTCCTAATCAGGACTTTCTGAAGGACACATATCCCACAGTATGGCATTAACACAAAGAATCCTCCATTAGATAGTCTTATCCTTGTCAAAGCCCATTCAAAAGGGTCGGTCTCTAGACTTCATGATGTGATACAGACCCACATAGAGGTACGTATCCACAGACACTATTAAAAGGGCTTGGGAGCAGGAAGTTGGTTCAGAAATCTATGATGATGACTAGGGAGAAGCTCTCAGGAATATAAACCACAGTTCAGTGAATGCCAGACACAACCTGGTTCAGTTGAAGGTGATACACAGGTTACAATACTCAAAGGTTAAACAGCATTAAATATTCCCAGACACCTCACCGCTGTGTGAGAGGTACTAGCAGGAGGAGGGGACGTTCACCCACTTATTCTGGACATGTCCTAAGTTATATTCTTACTGGACACTCATTTATGATGACTTATCTAAAGCCTTTGATAGAGTTCTAGCCCCAGACCCATTGATGGCTCTGTTTGGTACAGCTGATGGGAACAACCAGGAAGGGAAGGCAGTCTCTCTTTGAGTTCTAACCCCAGACCCATTGATGGCTCTGTTTGGTACAGTTGATGGGAACAACCAGGAAGTGAAGGCTGTCTCTCATTGTACTCTAATAGCCCAAAGGCTCTAATTGGAGACTGTACCTGCCTTTGAAATGTGGTTACAGGATTCAGGGAATGTAATGCATGTGGAAAAGATTGGATACAATACCTCCAATAGAAGTCCAATGTTTTACAAACTATGGCGGTCGATACTGGATGAATGGTCTAGTCCTGCTTCATAACTGGGTTGATGATCTGCTGCTACTCTGTGCTGAACTCCACTCTATATTTAGTTCTGGCTTAACTACACTGCTGGTAATGACTATATGCTGCCTTCTTACATACAGTTGAAGTTGGAAGTTTACATACACCTTAACAAATACATTTAAAATCAGTTTACATACACCTTAACAAATACATTTAAACTCAGTTTACATACACCTTAACAAATACATTTAAACTCAGTTTACATACACCTTAACAAATACATTTAAAATCAGTTTACATACACCTTAACAAATACATTTAAACTCAGTTTACATACACCTTAACAAATACATTTAAAATCAGTTTACATACACCTTAACAAATACATTTAAACTCAGTTTACATACACCTTAACAAATACATTTAAACTCAGTTTACATACACCTTAACAAATACATTTAAACTCAGTTTACATACACCTTAACAAATACATTTAAACTCAGTTTACATACACCTTAACAAATACATTTAAACTCAGTTTACATACACCTTAACAAATACATTTAAACTCAGTTTACATACACCTTAACAAATACATTTAAAATCAGTTTACATACACCTTAACAAATACATTTAAACTCAGTTTACCTACACCTTAACCAAATACATTTAAACTCAGTTTACCTACACCTTAACAAATACATTTAAACTCAGTTTACATACACCTTAACAAATACATTTAAACTCAGTTTACATACACCTTAACAAATACATTTAAAATCAGTTTACATACACCTTAACAAATACATTTAAACTCAGTTTACATACACCTTAACAAATACATTTAAACTCAGTTTACATACACCTTAACCAAATACATTTAAACTCAGTTTACATACAACTTAACAAATACATTTAAACTCAGTTTACATACACCTTAACAAATACATTTAAACTCAGTTTACATACACCTTAACCAAATACATTTAAACTCAGTTTACATACACCTTAACAAATACATTTAAACTCAGTTTACATACACCTTAACAAATACATTTAAACTCAGTTTACATACACCTTAACCAAATACATTTAAACTCAGTTTACATACACCTTAACAAATACATTTAAACTCAGTTTACATACACCTTAACAAATACATTTAAACTCAGTTTACATACACCTTAACAAATACATTTAAACTCAGTTTACATACACCTTAACAAATACATTTAAACTCAGTTTACATACACCTTAACAAATACATTTAAACTCAGTTTACATACACCTTAACAAATACATTTAAACTCAGTTTACATACACCTTAACAAATACATTTAAACTCAGTTTACATACACCTTAACAAATACATTTAAACTCAGTTTACATACACCTTAACAAATACATTTAAACTCAGTTTACATACACCTTAACAAATACATTTAAACTCAGTTTACATACACCTTAACAAATACATTTAAACTCAGTTTACCTACACCTTAACCAAATACATTTAAACTCAGTTTACATACACCTTAACAAATACATTTAAACTCAGTTTACATACACCTTAACAAATACATTTAAACTCAGTTTACATACACCTTAGACAAATACAGTTAAACTCAGTTTACATACACCTTAGTCAAATACATTTAAACTCAGTTTACATACACCTTAACAAATACAGTTAAACTCAGTTTACATACACCTTAGTCAAATACATTTAAACTCAGTTTACATACACCTTAACAAATACATTTAAACTCAGTTTTTCACAATTCCTGACATTTAATCCTAGTAAAAATTCCCTGTCTTAGGTCAGTTAGGATCAGCACTTTATTTTAAGAATGTGAAATGTCAGAATAATAGTAGAGAGAATGATTTATTTCAGCTTTTATTTCTTTCATCACATTCCCAGTGGGTCAGAAGTTTACATGCACTCAATTAGTATTTGATAGCATTGCCTTTAAATTGTTTAACTTGGGTCAAACGTTTCAGGTAGCCTTCCACAAGCTTCCCACAATAAGTTGGGTGAACTTTGGCCCATTCCTCCTGACAGAACTGGTGTAACTGAGTCAGGTTTGTAGGCCTCCTTGCTCAAACAAGCTTTTTCAGTTCTGCCCACTAATTTTCTATAGGATTGAGGTCAGGGCTTTGTGATGGCCACTCCAATACCTTGACTTTGTTATCCTTAAGCCATTTTACCACAACTTTGGAAGTATGCTTGGGGTCATTGTCCATTTGGAAGACCTATTTGCGACCAAGTTTAAAACTTCCTGACTGATGTCTTGAGATGTTGCTTCAATATATCCACATAATTTTCCTTCCTCAGGATGCCATCTATTTTGTGAAGTGCACCAGTGCCTCCTGCAGCAAAGCACCCCCACAACATGATGCTGCCACCCCCGTGCTTCACGGTTGGGATGGTGTTCTTCGGCTTGCAAGCCTCCCCCTTTTTCCTCCAAACATAACGATGGTCATTATGGTCAAACAGTTCTATTTTTGTTTCATCAGACCAGAGGACATTTCTCCAAAAAGTACGATCTTTGTCCCCATGTATAGTTGCAAACCGTAGTCTGGCTTTTTTATGGCGGTTTTGGAGCAGCGGCTTCTTCCTTGCTGAGCGGCCTTTCAGGTTATGTCGATATAGGACTTGTTTTACTGTGGATATAGATATTTTTGTACCTGTTTCCTCCAGCATCTTCACAAGGTCCTTTGCTGTTGTTCTGGGATTGATTTGCACTTTTCACACCAAAGTACGTTCATCTCTAGGAGACAGAACGCGTCTCCTTCCTGAGTGGTATGACGGCTG
>CM042421.1:0-22500 GCA_023634145.1 Thymallus thymallus
AACTGTGTGTGTGTGTGTCATCAGTGATGCAGCCCTGGCTAACTTGTCACCACCAAGGAGGAACAAACAGGAAACATAACACTAACCATGATGTTTACATATCTATCATCTACATCTTGCATGTCAGTTGATCAACCTTGAAGATAAATAGATATTTAAAAACGTATCTGACTGTGTTAACTACAGGGTGTGGTTTAAGTCATGGGGCCAGTTTGAAAGTTTCTTCGTTCATACACACACACCCTACACAACCAGAGAACTCCCATCAACGTCCCCTTCCTGCCACCCTAATCACTTCCTGCCACCCTAATCACTTCCTGCCACCCTAATCACTTCCTGCCACCCTAATCACTTCTTTGTCATAAAGCAGTGTTTCCCAAACTAGGGATATTGTTCTTTTCTACACAGAAGATCATACAACATGATAGCCTGATGACCTTCTTATTTTCTACACAGAAGATCATACAACATGATAGCCTGATGACCTTCTTATTTTCTACACAGAAGATCATACAACATGATAGCCTGATGACCTTCTTATTTTCTACACAGAAGATCATACAACATGATAGCCTGATGACCTTCTTATTTTCTACACAGAAGATCATACAACATGATAGCCTGATGACCTTCTTATTTTCTACACAGAAGATCATACAACATGATAGCCTGATGATCTTCTTATTTTCTTATGTTTTTTGACTTCTCCAGTGCCTTCAACACCATTCAGCCCCTGCTACTGGGTGAGAAGATGAGGAGGATGAAAGTGGAAGCACCCTTAGTCTCCTGGGTCACGGACTACCTGACCGGTAGGCCACAATTTGTGCGACTACAGAGCTGTGTGTCAGAACGGGCAGTTAGCAACACAGGGGCCCCCCAGGGAACGGTCCTGTCCCCCTTCCTGTTCACCCTCTACACCTCAGACTTCAGATATAACTCTGAAACATGCCACCTACAGAAGTTCTCGGATGACTCTGCTATTGTAGGGTGCATCAGGGGTGGGCAGGAGGAGGAGTACAGGAGCACAATCAGTGACTTTGCGTTGTGGTGTGAGCAGAACCACCTTCAGCTCAACATCAGCAAAACAAAGGAGATGGTGGTGGACTTCAGGAGAACTGAAGTCCACCACAACTGACTGCAGTCCCTATACAGGGGATGGATGTGGAAATGGTCGGGTCATACAAGTTCCTGGGAGTTCATATGGAAAACAGGCTGGAATGGGCCGGTAACACCGGGGCCCTGTACAAAAAGGGCCAGAGCCGACTCTACTTTCTGAGGAGGCTCAGGTCCTTCAACGTGTGCATTAAACTACTGCATACCTTCTACCAGTCTGTGGTGGCCAGTGCCATCTTTTTTGCAGTGGTGTGCTGGGGAGCAAACATCAAAGCCGGTGATGCTTCTCGGGTAAATAAGCTGATCAGGAAGGCTAGCTCTGTCCTGGGGATGAGCCTTGACACTCTAGAGGAGGTGGCGGAGAGACGGATCATAGCCAAACTGCTGGCCATCATGGACAACGTCACCCACCCTCTGCACGCTATGGTTATGACGCAGAGGAGCACTTTCAGTCACAGACTGATCCCACCACGGTGTGCCAGAGAGCGCTACAGGAGGTCCTTCCTGCCGGCGGCTATTAGACTATATAATGCCTCACCGGGGTGCCGTGCCGTCGGCAACATAGATCTGGAACTGTTGGGGTGCTAGGACCTAGTTTAACAATTATGCATCCATCCGTGAGTAACTCTGGTCCGTCAGCACTCATTCACTCAGGACCTATTTATTCATACAGGTCTGTATATACATACTCATGTACAGTTGTTATATTACATCACATGCAATATTGTAAGTAATTATTGGACGTAGGCATTCACTCAGGAATGCATATTAGTATCCTGCCAGTTGCACCTTTTCTCATTGCTTTTAGTATATCGAATGTGCAATAAGTGCAGTTGTCTGTAATTAAACCCTGCGCACTAAGGACTGTATTTTAAGGGAATTACTATTATTACCCCAAATGATATCATACACACATTTAGCTATTAAAGTATCTCTTCCTGTCATTTACCTGTACAGTTTGTGTAAACATGCAAGTATTCACTTATCTGTAAATATAACTGTATACCTAACTGTACAGCTAATTTAACCATGCAAAATTTTCACTTACCTGTTCATTTACCCAGTCTGTATATTAAGTAAACTATTATTACCCTCGCTCATATCATACGCATTTTTAGCTACTGAAGTATTTCTCTGCCATCAACCTGTACAGTATAGTTAACCATCCAACATCCACCAATGTATAGTGTACATATTCAGCCAACCACTCATACTATGCAATGTCCTTTTATAGCTTTTTTTGCACTCCAGATATCTTGTATTTCTATACTTTTTCATACTGCCGCTCTATGTATCATGTACCGTGTATCTGTCTTTTGTGTATTTTCGTTGTGGCATTTTGCACCTGCCCTGTGTTTTGTTGTAGCTGCTTGACAATGAAATTTCCCCCCCGGGGGATCAATAAAGTACATATCTATCTATCTATCTATCTATCTATCTATCTATCTATCTATCTATCTATCTATCTATCTATCTATCTATCTATCTATCTATCTATCTATCTATCTATCTATCTATCTATCTATCTATCTATCTATCTATCTATCTATCTATCTATCTATCTATCTATCTATCTATCTATCTATCTATCTATCTATCTCATGTATAGTCATGTTACTATGATACCTTCCTCTATACTCATGTATAGTCATGTTACTATGATACCTTCATCTATACTCATGTATAGTCATGTTACTATGATACCTTCATCTATACTCATGTATAGTCATGTTACTATGATACCTTCATCTATACTCATGTACTATATAGTCATGTTACTATGATACCTTCATCTATACTCACGTACTGTATAGTCATGCTACTATGATACCTTCATCTATACTCATGTACTGTATAGTCATGTTACTATGATACCTTCATCTATACTCATGTACTGTATAGTCATGTTACTATGATACCTTCATCTATACTCATGTACTGTATAGTCATGTTACTATGATACCTTCATCTATACTCACGTACTGTATAGTCATTTTACTATGATACCTTCATCTAAACTCATGTATAGTCATGTTACTATGATACCTTCCTCTATACTCATGTATGGTCATGTTACTATGATACCTTCATCTATACTCATGTATAGTCATGTTACTATGATACCTTCATCTATACTCATGTATAGTCATGTTACTATGATACCTTCCTCTATACTCATGTATAGTCATGTTACTATGATACCTTCATCTATACTCATGTATAGTCATGTTACTATGATACCTTCATCTATACTCATGTATAGTCATGTTACTATGATACCTTCCTCTATACCCATGTATAGTCATGTTACTATGATATCTTCATCTATACTCATGTACTTTATGCTCATGTTACTATGATACCTTCATCTATACTCATGTATGGTCATGTTACTATGATACCTTCATCTATACTCATGTATAGTCATGTTACTATGATACCTTCATCTATACTCATGTATAGTCATGTTACTACGATACCTTCATCTATACTCATGTATAGTCATGTTACTATGATACCTTCCTCTATACCCATGTATAGTAATGTTACTATGATACCTTCATCTATACTCATGTATAGTCATGTTACTATGATACCTTCCTCTATACTCATGTATAGTCATGTTACTATGATACCTTCATCTATACTCACGTACTGTATAGTCATGTTACTATGATACCTTCCTCTATACTCATGTATAGTCATGTTACTATGATACCTTCCTCTATACTCATGTATAGTCATGTTACTATGATACCTTCCTCTATACTCATGTATAGTCATGTTACTATGATACCTTCCTCTATACTCATGTATGGTCATGTTACTATGATACCTTAATCTATACTCATGTATAGTCATGTTACTATGATACCTTCATCTATACTCATGTATAGTCATGTTACTATGATACCTTCCTCTATACCCATGTATGGTCATGTTACTATGATACCTTCCTCTATACTCATGTACTGTATAGTCATGTTACTATGATACCTTCATCTATACTCATGTATAGTAATGTTACTATGATACCTTCCTCTATACTCATGTATAGTCATGTTACTATGATACCTTCCTCTATACTCATGTATGGTCATGTTACTATGATACCTTCATCTATACTCATGTATAGTCATGTTACTATGATACCTTCCTCTATACTCATGTATAGTCATGTTACTATGATACCTTCATCTATACTCATGTATAGTCATGTTACTATGATACCTTCATCTATACTCATGTATAGTCATGTTACTATGATACCTTCATCTATACTCATGTATAGTCATGTTACTATGATACCTTCATCTATACTCATGTATAGTCATGTTACTATGATACCTTCCTCTATACTCATGTATAGTCATGTTACTATGATACCTTCATCTATACTCATGTATGGTCATGTTACTATGATACCTTCCTCTATACTCATGTACTGTATAGTCATGTTACTATGATACCTTCATCTATACTCACGTACTGTATAGTCATGTTACTATGATACCTTCCTCTATACTCATGTATAGTCATGTTACTATGATACCTTCATCTATACTCATGTATAGTCATGTTACTATGATACCTTCCTCTATACTCATATATAGTCATGTTACTATGATACCTTCCTCTATACTCATGTATGGTCATGTTACTGTGATACCTTCATCTATACTCATGTATAGTCATGTTACTATGATACCTTCATCTATACTCATGTATAGTCATGTTACTATGATACCTTCCTCTATACCCATGTATGGTCATGTTACTATGATACCTTCCTCTATACTCATGTACTGTATAGTCATGTTACTATGATACCTTCATCTATACTCATGTATAGTAATGTTACTATGATACCTTCCTCTATACTCATGTATAGTCATGTTACTATGATACCTTCCTCTATACTCATGTATGGTCATGTTACTATGATACCTTCATCTATACTCATGTATAGTCATGTTACTATGATACCTTCCTCTATACTCATGTATAGTCATGTTACTATGATACCTTCATCTATACTCATGTATAGTCATGTTACTATGATACCTTCATCTATACTCATGTATAGTCATGTTACTATGATACCTTCATCTATACTCATGTATAGTCATGTTACTATGATACCTTCCTCTATACTCATGTATAGTCATGTTACTATGATACCTTCATCTATACTCATGTATGGTCATGTTACTATGATACCTTCCTCTATACTCATGTACTGTATAGTCATGTTACTATGATACCTTCATCTATACTCACGTACTGTATAGTCATGTTACTATGATACCTTCCTCTATACTCATGTATAGTCATGTTACTATGATACCTTCATCTATACTCATGTATAGTCATGTTACTATGATACCTTCCTCTATACTCATATATAGTCATGTTACTATGATACCTTCCTCTATACTCATGTATGGTCATGTTACTGTGATACCTTCATCTATACTCATGTATAGTCATGTTACTATGATACCTTCATCTATACTCATGTATAGTCATGTTACTATGATACCTTCCTCTATACCCATGTATGGTCATGTTACTATGATACCTTCCTCTATACTCATGTACTGTATAGTCATGTTACTATGATACCTTCATCTATACTCATGTATAGTAATGTTACTATGATACCTTCCTCTATACTCATGTATAGTCATGTTACTATGATACCTTCCTCTATACTCATGTATGGTCATGTTACTATGATACCTTCATCTATACTCATGTATAGTCATGTTACTATGATACCTTCCTCTATACTCATGTATAGTCATGTTACTATGATACCTTCATCTATACTCATGTATAGTCATGTTACTATGATACCTTCATCTATACTCATGTATGGTCATGTTACTATGATACCTTCATCTATACTCATGTATAGTCATGTTACTATGATACCTTCATCTATACTCATGTATAGTCATGTTACTATGATACCTTCCTCTATACTCATGTATAGTCATGTTACTATGATACCTTCATCTATACTCATGTATAGTCATGTTACTATGATACCTTCATCTATACTCATGTATAGTCATGTTACTATGATACCTTCCTCTATACTCATGTACTGTATAGTCATGTTACTATGATACCTTCATCTATGCTCATGTATAGTCATGTTACTATGATACCTTCCTCTATACTCATGTACTGTATAGTCATGTTACTATGATACCTTCATCTATACTCATGTATAGTCATGTTACTATGATACCTTCATCTATACTCATGTATAGTCATGTTACTATGATACCTTCCTCTATACTCATGTACTGTATAGTCATGTTACTATGATACCTTCATCTATACTCATGTATAGTCATGTTACTATGATACCTTCATCTATACTCATGTATAGTCATGTTACTATGATACCTTCATCTATACTCATGTATAGTCATGTTACTATGATACCTTCATCTATACTCATGTATAGTCATGTTACTATGATACCTTCCTCTATACTCATGTATAGTCATGTTACTATGATACCTTCATCTATACTCATGTATGGTCATGTTACTATGATACCTTCCTCTATACTCATGTACTGTATAGTCATGTTACTATGATACCTTCATCTATACTCACGTACTGTATAGTCATGTTACTATGATACCTTCCTCTATACTCATGTATAGTCATGTTACTATGATACCTTCATCTATACTCATGTATAGTCATGTTACTATGATACCTTCCTCTATACTCATATATAGTCATGTTACTATGATACCTTCCTCTATACTCATGTATGGTCATGTTACTGTGATACCTTCATCTATACTCATGTATAGTCATGTTACTATGATACCTTCATCTATACTCATGTATAGTCATGTTACTATGATACCTTCCTCTATACCCATGTATGGTCATGTTACTATGATACCTTCCTCTATACTCATGTACTGTATAGTCATGTTACTATGATACCTTCATCTATACTCATGTATAGTAATGTTACTATGATACCTTCCTCTATACTCATGTATAGTCATGTTACTATGATACCTTCCTCTATACTCATGTATGGTCATGTTACTATGATACCTTCATCTATACTCACGTACTGTATAGTCATGTTACTATGATACCTTCCTCTATACTCATGTATAGTCATGTTACTATGATACCTTCATCTATACTCATGTATAGTCATGTTACTATGATACCTTCCTCTATACTCATATATAGTCATGTTACTATGATACCTTCCTCTATACTCATGTATGGTCATGTTACTGTGATACCTTCATCTATACTCATGTATAGTCATGTTACTATGATACCTTCATCTATACTCATGTATAGTCATGTTACTATGATACCTTCCTCTATACCCATGTATGGTCATGTTACTATGATACCTTCCTCTATACTCATGTACTGTATAGTCATGTTACTATGATACCTTCATCTATACTCATGTATAGTAATGTTACTATGATACCTTCCTCTATACTCATGTATAGTCATGTTACTATGATACCTTCCTCTATACTCATGTATGGTCATGTTACTATGATACCTTCATCTATACTCATGTATAGTCATGTTACTATGATACCTTCCTCTATACTCATGTATAGTCATGTTACTATGATACCTTCATCTATACTCATGTATAGTCATGTTACTATGATACCTTCATCTATACTCATGTATAGTCATGTTACTATGATACCTTCCTCTATACTCATGTATAGTCATGTTACTATGATACCTTCATCTATACTCATGTATAGTCATGTTACTATGATACCTTCATCTATACTCATGTATAGTCATGTTACTATGATACCTTCCTCTATACTCATGTACTGTATAGTCATGTTACTATGATACCTTCATCTATGCTCATGTATAGTCATGTTACTATGATACCTTCCTCTATACTCATGTACTGTATAGTCATGTTACTATGATACCTTCATCTATACTCATGTATAGTCATGTTACTATGATACCTTCATCTATACTCATGTATAGTCATGTTACTATGATACCTTCCTCTATACTCATGTACTGTATAGTCATGTTACTATGATACCTTCATCTATACTCATATGTAGTCAATTTAGTATGGTTCTTGCTGCAGACCAATTTGAAAGGTTTAGCCTGAATAAAACAACAGTCAGTGGAACACCACAATGCATCCGTTCCAGCCCATTTTACAAACAGCTGGCAAGGCTTATCTGATGTACCAATAAAGATGCAGTGAGGCCAGAGCCAGGAGGCCACGACCACAGCATGCAGACTTGAGGCTATAGTTACTTTAGCATCAATCCAAGATAAAGATTAGGAATCGTTCTCAAGTGCAAGCTGTAGCATGTGTCTCCAGCTGCATAAATCAGATGCATGTATGAACAATGAGCAGTGTTATTAAAACACCTGTTCCACCTGTCTCCTGCTACACTCATAGTAGGTACCACTTGTTACAGGCTGCTGGATGGAGCTGTACAACCTGGTCTCATAGACTAGACGTAATATAGGAAAGACAGATGGTTATTAAAGTAGGGAGGTTGGTCGGGGTGGATGGGTAGGCATATAACGCAAACGTCTAGCAACCCAAAGTTTGTGAGTTCGAATCACATCATCGACAACTTTGTAATTTCAGCTATTTATCAACCTTTAAACAACGTACTACTTTTTAGATACTTTGCAGCTACCTAGCATGTTATCTAACCCTCCCCCTAACCTTACCCCTTTATAAATAATTGTTTTATTTAACCTTTATTCAATTAGGCAAGTCAGTTAAGAACAAATTCTTATTTACAATGATGGCCTTCCTACAGGGTCAACCCCTGGAGCAAATGAGAGTTAAGTGCCTTGCTCAAGGACAGGTTTTTCACATTGTCGGCTCAGGTATTCGAACCGGCGACCTTTTGGTTACTGTTCCAACGCTCTAACCGCTAGGCTACCTGCCACCCTTTTAGCTAACCCTCCCCTAACCCTAACCCTGTTAGCTAACCCTCCACCTAACCCTAACCCTGTTAGCTAACCCTCCCCCTAACCTTAACCCTTTTAGCTAACCCTCCACCTAACCCTAACCCTGTTAGCTAACCCTCCACCTAACCCTAACCCTGTTAGCTAACCCTCCACCTAACCCTAACCCTTTTAGCTAACCCTCCCCTAACCCTAACCCTTTTAGCTAACCCTCCACCTAACCCTAACCCTGTTAGCTAACCCTCCACCTAACCCTAACCCTGTTAGCTAACCCTCCACCTAACCCTAACCCTTTTAGCTAACCCTCCCCTAACCCTAACCCTTTTAGCTAACCCTAACCCTTTTAGCTAACCCTCCCCCTAACCCTAACCCTTTTAGCTAACCCTCCCCCTAACCCTTTTAGCTAACCCTCCCCCTAACCCTAACCCTGTTAGCTAACCCTCCCCCTAACCTTAACCCTGTTAGCTAACCCTCCCCCTAACCTTAACCCTGTTAGCTAACCCTCCCCCTAACCTTAACCCTTTTAGCTAACCCTTCTTCTAACCCTAACCCTGTTAGCTAACCCTCCCCCTAACCTTAACCCTTTTAGCTAACCCTCCCCCTAACCTTAACCTTTTTAGCTAACCCTCCCCCTAACCTTAACCCTTTTAGCTAACCCTCTCCTAACCTTAACCTTTTTAGCTAACCCTCCCCCTAACCTTAACCCTTTTAGCTAACCCTCCCCCTAACCCTTTTAGCTAACCCTCCCCCTAACCTTAACCCTTTTAGCTAACCCTCCCCCTAACCTTAACCCTGTTAGCTAACCCTCCCCTAACCTTAACCCTTTTAGCTAACCCTTCTTCTAACCCTAACCCTGTTAGCTAACCCTCCCCCTAACCTTAACCCTTTTAGCTAACCCTCCCCCTAACCTTAACCTTTTTAGCTAACCCTCCCCCTAACCTTAACCCTTTTAGCTAACCCTCTCCTAACCTTAACCTTTTTAGCTAACCCTCCCCCTAACCTTAACCCTTTTAGCTAACCCTCCCCCTAACCCTTTTAGCTAACCCTCCCCCTAACCCTAACCCTGTTAGCTAACCCTCCCCCTAACCTTAACCCTGTTAGCTAACCCTCCCCTAACCTTAACCCTTTTAGCTAACCCTTCTTCTAACCTTAACCCTTTTAGCTAACCCTTCTCCTAACCTAAACCCTTTCAGCTAATCCTCCCCCTAACATTAAGCTTAACCCTTTTAGCTAACCCTAACACTAACCCTAACATTAACCCTTTTAACTAACCCTTCTCCTAACCCTAACCTTAACCCTAACCCCTAGCCTAGCTAACTTTAACCTAATTACCTAGCTAGAATTTGTAACATGTAATACGAAATACGTGATGAACATCCACAAATTAGTGTACCATAGGAAACTTAACATATCATATCAAATGGGGAGTCTCTGATTTACGTACAGAATAATACGAAATGCTCTGAGACCAGGTTGAGCTGTATGATACCACCAGGGTTGGTAGGTTACTTTCTAAATGTAATCAGTTACTAGTTACCTGTCATATTGTAATCAGTAATGTAACTGTTGGATTACCCAACCTCAGTAATGTAATCTGATTACATTACGTTACTTTTACACTAATAACACACAAATTATCGTATTTTTCTTGTCTATATTGAATACATAATTTAAACATTCACAGTGTAGGTTGGAAAAAGTATGTGAACCCCAAGGCTAATGACTTCTCCAAAAGCTAATTGGAGTCAGGAGTCTGCTAACCTGGAGTCCAATCAATGAGACGGGATTGGAGATGTTGGTTAGAGCTGCCCTGCCCTATAAAAAACACTCACAAAATGTGAGTTTGCTATTCATAAGATGCATTGCCTGATGTGAACCATGCTTGAACAAAAGAGATCTCAGAAGACCTAAGATTAAGAATAGTTGACTTGCATGAAGCTGGAAAGGGTTACAAAAGTATCTCAAAGCCTTGATGTTCATCAGTCCACGGTAAGACAAATTGTCTATAAATGGTGAAAGTTCAGTACTGTTGCTACTCTCCCTGGGAGTGGCCGTCCTGCAAAGATGACTGCATGAGCACAGTGCAGAATGATCAATGAGGTTAAGAAGAATCTTAGTGTCAGCTAAAGACTTACAGAAATCTCTGGAACATGCTAACATCACTGTTGACGAGTCTACGATACGTTAAACACTAAACAAGAATGGTGTTCATGAGAGGACACCACGGAAGAAGCCACTGGTGTCCAAAAAAAAATAAAACGTCTGAAGTTCTCAAAAGAGCACCTGGATGTTCCAAAATATTCTGTGGACAGATGAAACTAAAGTTGAGTTGTTTGGAATGAAAACACAACACTATGTGTGGAGAAAATAAGGCACAGCATATCAACATCAAAACCTCATCCCAACTGTAAAGTATGGTGGAGGGAGCATCATGGTTGGGGCTCCGTTGCTGCCTCAGGGCCTGGACAGCTTGCTATCATTGACGGAAAAATTCATTCCAAAGTTGATCAAGACATTTTGCAGGAGAATGTAAGGCGATCTGTCCTCCAATTAAAGCTGAACAGAAGTTGGGTGATGCAACAGGACAACGACCCAAAACACAGAAGTAAATCAACAACAGAATGGCTTCAACAGAAGAAAATACCCGTTCTGGAGCGGCCCGGTCAGAGTCCTGCCCTCAACCTGATTGAGATGCTGTGGCATGACCTCAAGAGAGCGGTTCACACCAGACATCCCTAGAATATTTCTGACCTGAAACAGTTTTGTAAAGAGGAATGGTCCAAAATCCCTCCTGACTGTTGTGCAGGTCTGATCCACAACTACAGAAAACGTTTGGTTGAAGTTATTGCTGCCAAAGGAGGGTCAACCAGTTATTAAATCCAAGGGTTCACATACTTTTCCCACCCTCCACTGGGAATGTTTGCATGGTGTGTTCAATAAAGACATGAAAACGTAGAATTGTTTGTGTGTTATTAGTTTAAGCAGACTGTGTTTGTCTATTGTTGTGACTTAGATCAGATCCAGGTAATTCCAAAGGGTTCACATACTATTTCTTGCCACTGTAAATGCTTCAGAGTTCAAGTAACATCAACTGTTCAGAGGAGACTGTGTGAATCAGACCTTCATAGTTGAATTGCTGTAAAGAAACCACTACTAAAGGACACCAATAAGAAGGAGAGACTTGATTGGGCCAAGAAACACGAGCAATGGACATTAGACCGGTGGAAATTTGTCCTTTGAGCAGCAGCTAGGGGTTTATTATGGATCCATTAGTTCCTGTCAAGGCAGCAGCTACTCTTCCTGGGGTTTATTATGGATCCCCATTAGTTCCTGTCAAGGCAGCAGCTACTCTTCCTGGGGTTTATTATGGATCCCCATTAGTTCCTGCCAAGGCAGCAGCTACTCTTCCTGGGGTTTATTATGGATCCCCATTAGTTCCTGCCAAGGCAGCAGCTACTCTTCCTGGGGTTTATTAGGGATCCCCATTAGTTCCTGCCAAGGCAGCAGCTACTCTTCCTGGGGTTTAAAAGGAGTTGATTTAAATCATTAAGAAAACAAGTGATTCTAGGGAAGATATGGTAGTGAATGCAAAATATAAGGTAGTGGATATAAAACAGCCTGTTGTAAATGTTTGTTGCCAGAATAATGACACCATGTGTGTTAAAAAGGTAGATTTTGTTGCGTTCATTGCCACAGTTGTAAACTGTACAGCACAAGTCACAAAGAAGTCAAAGAAACTGGACATTATTGTGGCTGCGGCAGAAGATTTTACTTCTGTAAATTTGCAAGGGGTACTGGTGTGAGGGCTTGGTTGTGGATAGCCTCTTACTCCCACCAGGGGGAGTGAGAGGCACACTCAATCAAGTCCTCAACCCCTAACTGGGAAAAGGAATGATCCCCAATCAGAGACAGCTGTCTAGAGTTGGTCTCTGATTGGGGATAGTATTTAGCCATCTCTCACATCCACCTGTGGGTGGATCATTGTTTGTACCTGTCTGCTTCTGTGTAACAGCACGTAAGTCACTGTGTTTATGTATGTAGTTGTTTTAGTATACTCTCCTTTGTTATTTGATGCCTCGTGAGAACATCTCATAAAATAAAAAGGATGACTCCACCAACGCTCCGTGTATCGTCCCATGAATCAACATCGTCACAACTGGCGACGGAAGATCCGCCCTCCCAGGGTTCCCTTGAGCCCAGGAAGGGATCAGATATGTTTTATTTATGTTAAACAGAAACATTATTTGAGTAGTTTATTTATTTTGGGGTTTTGTTTGTTTTGTACTCTTTTTTTATTAGGGTGGATTAAGTTAGTATCACTATTACATATGGATTTATTTATTTATTTAAAGTGGCAGCAATACACCTTTTTGGGTTGTATTCCACAATAAAATCCACAGAAGAAGAAGAATTGTCACTTCTGGATTGCACAAGAGACCCGAATGCAGTTTAGAGGTCTCATCAGAACTGAACATTTGATCACGGTCCGATCCCAGCCTGGTGAGCTGAAGCCCAAGCCCTGGCCTGGTCCGACATCACAGAAATTAAATGATCCCGGACCCTAAAAAAAGACAGATTTCTAGAAAAACGTTGGCTATATTAAACTGGTGATGAGAACAACGTGGCGTAGGCAGGCGGCAGCGGAGAAAAAGCTCAGAAAGGAAACTCACCTTAGTCATGATCAACTGAATGATGCAAATGTTGGTATAAAGTAGGCTATCGCACTTGAAGGCATGTCTCAAAATCTTGCTTATACTGAAACTCCCAAAGTCATATCCAACCGTTATACTAATTTAAAGTAAGTAATTACTTAGATAGATAGATAGATAGATAGATAGATAGATAGTCCTCCCAGACAAGCCGAATGCTACCATCTCCTGATAATAGATTCAAATGTTCAACATTTACAGCCAAATGTTTAATACCTCGGGTATTCCCAGAACACATTCTGGAAAGTAATCTGTAATTTATTTCACCACTATGGTCTATTTATTGCCTTACCTTCCTAAACTTACTACATTTGCACACACTGTATATAGATTTTCTATTGTGTTATTGACTGTATGTTTGTTTACTGTGTAACTCTGTGTTGTGTTTTGTCTCACTGCTTTGCTTTGTCTTGGCCAGGTCACAGTTGTAAATGAGAACTAGTTCTCAACTGACCTTCCTGGTTAAATAAAGGTGAAATAAAAAGTCTATAGATACAGAGGTCACTTTATTAAGTACAACCCCCGTTGCATCTGGAACAGTGTGAATTGAAAACTGTTGATGAAACTGGGAAAGGAGATGGAGTTTATTACAGTCAGTACAAGCTGAGTGTTGGAATTATTAAAAAACTGTTTTGGAACTTACTAAAGACCGTCACAGACTGTGATGTCATTTTGCACATTCTAAAGTTCAAACAAACAGTAACGGAATACCTGAATACTTCTCTGCATGCTTTAGTCTAGCAAGCCAAGACCACGGGACTATGGTGGTGAACCTAATAAAGTGTCATCTGAGTGTAGATATCACAAACATCTCCTTCTGAGCAGTGTCTGTCTGTTATACGTTTGATCAATGGGTATAATGGTAAATCTGATCCCCAAAGTTCCTCATAGGCTCACCTGGATATATATGAAACAAGGACATTAAAACACTGGCAGAATTCTTTCATCCACATCCATTCACATAAAATATGTATTGTAAAGTATAAATACCCTTTTAAAAGGTTTGCAAATAGCCCTTCTGCAAGGAATGTGCATTGAAAGGGATATGGTAATATCTATGTAGAGGACGTAGTTTCTCCGCTGGTATTCTGGGTATAATGTGTGGTAGTTACACACCTCCCTGCTTAATTATGTACATCTGATTTGGGCCAGTTGATATTTTTTTTCATGATCTTTTGTGAAAAACCACATTTTCACGTAGGCTTTGTGCTAGCAGTTGAAGAGAGAAAGAGAGCAAATAGCACAGGGACTGTCACGATCGGGTGTGTTCAGAGACCAAGGCGAAGCGTAGTGATAGTTCGACATGGCCAGAGCCTGACAGGGACAGCCTGGTGGAAGTCCTCGTTTTTAATGCTTAGTGCCAGTAGATTACAGTTCAGAGGCAGATCATAATGTTTACATTTAGCCCAAAAACCAAACATGTACCGTCTACTTCTTCTATTAGTGCTTTTTTCTGTTATCCACAATCTGGTCTCTTTCAATACCCATGTTAATATATATATATATATATATATATATATAGATATATAGATATATAGATGGTTCACTTAGTGTTCCTTATCTCCACTGTGAATGTCCATGTTGATCCTCTTGACTTTGTTAGTCAGGCATGACCCCTTCATCCTGTATTTATATCAAATCAAAACCAGAATATCTACTCAAAACTAAGGTTGTAGAAATACGCCAGACATTTATAGAATACATCAAATCTACTTTGATGTTTCTGTGACAAACAGTGAATTAGTTATTGATTTATACTTTTGGCGAATTTCTGTTGAATGTCTGTAGAATGTCTGTTGAATGTCTGTTGAATGTCTGTAGAATGTCTGTAGAATGTCTGTTGAATGTCTGTAGAATGTCTGTTGAATGTCTGTTGAATGTCTGAATGTGTGAATATAAAACCAACTTTACCTCGGTCAAGTTGCATTAAGTGAGACTCACCCAGAAGATGAAGTTGAAGATGAACAAGAGATATTTGACGCAACTCTCTCCTCCCGTCAGTAGCGCCATGGTCTGTCTGTCTGTCTGTCTGTCTGTCTGTCTGTCTGTCTGTCTGTCAGATGAAGAGATTAAGGCGTTTATAATACTGTTATAAAACCTATATAATAACGTTGATTCCGGTCAGTTGGGCGAATGGAAGCTCGAGCCTTCTCTCTCTCTCTCTCTCTCTCTCTCTCTCTCTCTCTCTCTCTCTCTCGGCGTGGCAGTGCCTATATAGAGGCACAACACTCCCACCTCTCTCTCTCTCTCTCTCTCTCTCTCTCTCTCTCTCTCTCTCGGCGTGGCAGTGCCTATATAGAGGCACAACACTCCCACCTCAGACACAAACAGCCACTGACGTGCTTTCCTTCTCTTTTGAGGTTTTTTATTGTCAATATACGGAATATGAAAAACTTGCCAGATTTGGGTCCCATAAATTTAGTTGGGGTTTTACTGTACACTGACTTCAATCCATTAAGACAGCGGGGGGGGGGGGGGGGTATATGTGTGTGTGAGGTTGAGGTGGTTCACTCTGACAAAGCATACACCCATACACACACACACACACACACACAGAGATAGAGGGACAGGGAAGCAAGGACAAAGGGACAGTGTCCTGGCAGCAACATCCAGAACAATGGTTCCTGTTGTGTCTTGAGAGTCTGTCTTCCCACTGCACTGTGATACACATACCACACATAGTCTCCTGTGTCTGTGTGTGTTACTGTAATCATGTACCAGGTTTAGTCTGCACCAATGACAATGATAATCATGTTGGCTGACACGTACCTGTGTCTGTGTAACGGTGTGTGTAACGATGTGTGTAGCGATGTGTGTAGCGGTGTGTCTGTGTAACGATGTGTGTAGCGGTGTGTCTGTGTAACGATGTGTGTAGCGGTGTGTCTGTGTAACGGTGTGTGTAGCGATGTGTGTAGCGGTGTGTCTGTGTAACGATGTGTGTAGCGGTGTGTGTAACGATGTGTGTAACGATGTGTGTAACGATGTGTGTAGCGATGTGTGTAACGATGTGTGTAGCGATGTGTCTGTGTAATGATGTGTAGCGGTGTGTGTAACGATATGTGTAACGATGTGTGTAACGATGTGTGTAGCGGTGTGTCTGTGTAACGATGTGTGTAGCGATGTGTCTATGTAACGATGTGTGTAGCGGTGTGTCTGTGTAACGATGTGTGTAGCGGTGTGTCTATGTAACGATGTGTGTAGCGGTGTGTCTATGTAATGATGTGTGTAGCGGTGTGTCTATGTAATGATGTGTGTAGCGGTGTGTGTAGCGGTGTGTGTAACGATGTGTGTAGCGGTGTGTCTGTGTAACGATGTGTGTAACAATGTGTGTAGCGGTGTGTCTGTGTAACGATGTGTGTAGCGGTGTGTGTAGCGGTGTGTGTAGCGGTGTGTCTGTGTAATGATGTGTGTAGCAGTGTGTGTAGCGGTGTGTGTAGCGGTGTGTCTGTGTAACGATGTGTGTAGCGGTGTGTGTAGCGGTGTTCGTAGCGGTGTGTGTAGCGGTGTGTCTGTGTAATGATGTGTGTAGCAGTGTGTGTAGCGGTGTGTGTAGCGGTGTGTCTGTGTAACGATGTGTGTAGCGGTGTGTGTAGCGGTGTGTGTAGCGGTGTGTCTGTGTAATGATGTGTGTAGCAGTGTGTGTAGCGGTGTGTGTAGCGGTGTGTCTGTGTAACGATGTGTGTAGCGGTGTGTGTAGCGGTGTGTGTAGCGGTGTGTGTAACGATGTGTGTAACGATGTGTGTAGCGGTGTGTCTGTGTAACGATGTGTGTAGGGGTGTGTCTGTGTGTTTGTGTATAGGGGTGTGTATGTGTAGCGGTGTGTGTGTGTTTGTGTATAGGGGTGTGTGTGTGTAGTGGTGTGTGTGTTTGTGTATAGGGGTGTGTATGTGTAGCGGTGTGTGTGTTTGTATATAGGGGTGTGTGTGTGTAGTGGTGTGTGTGTTTGTGTATAGGGGTGTGTGTGTGTAGCGGTGTGTGTGTTTGTATATAGGGGTGTGTGTGTGTAGTGGTGTGTGTGTTTGTGTATAGGGGTGTGTGTGTGTGTAGCGGTGTGTGTGTTTGTGTATAGGGGTGTGTGTTTCTCTGTTCCTCCCAAAACAACAACACCCTTCAACAGCCGCCTGTCCAGACAAAGACCTCGTTTAGAGTTGGGCTGTGCTGTGGTGTGTAACGATGTGTGTAGCGGTGTGTGTAGCGGTGTGTGTGTGTAGATAGATAGATACACAAAATACACAAAAGACAGATACACGGTACATGATACATAGAGCGGCAGTATGAAAAGGTATAGAAATACAAGAAGTCTGGAGTGCAAAAAGCTATAAAAAGACATAGTATGAGTGGTTGGCTGAATATGTACACTATACATTGGTGGATGTTGGATGGTTAACTATACTATACAGGTCGATGGCAGAGAAATACTTCAGTAGCTAATAATGCGTATGATATGAGTGAGGGTAATAATAGTTTACTTAATATACAGACTGGCTAAATGAACAGGTAAGTGAAAATGTTGCATGGTTAAATTAGCTGTACAGTTAGGTATACAGTTATATTTACAGATAAGTGAATACTTGCATGTTTACACAAACTGTACAGGTAAATGACAGGAAGAGATACTTAAATAGCTAAATGTGTGTATGATATAATTTGGGGTAATAATAATAATTCCCTTAAAATACAGTCCTTAGTGAGCAGGGTTTAATTACAGACAACTGCACGTGTAACGATGTGTGTAGCGGTGTGTGTGTGTGTAGCGGTGTGTGTGTGTGTAGCGGTGTGTGTGTGTAGCGGTGTGTGTGTGTAGCGGTGTGTGTGTGTGTAGCGGTGTGTGTGTGTGTGTGTGTGTGTGTGTAACGATGTGTGTGTGTGTGTCTGTGTAGCGGTGTGTGTGTGTAGCTGTGTGTGTGTGTAGCGGTGTGTGTGTGTAACGATGTGTGTGTGTGTGTGTGTATAGGGGTGTGTGTGTGTAGCGGTGTGTGTGTTTGTGTATAGGGGTGTGTGTGTTTGTGTATAGGGGTGTGTGTGTGTAGCGGTGTGTGTGTTTGTGTATAGGGGTGTGTGTGTGTAGTGGTGTGTGTGTTTGTGTATAGGGGTGTGTGTGTGTAGTGGTGTGTGTGTTTGTGTATAGGGGTGTGTGTGTGTAGCGGTGTGTGTGTTTGTGTATAGGGGTGTGTGTGTGTAGCGGTGTGTGTGTTTGTGTATAGGGGTGTGTAGTGGTGTGTGTGTTTGTGTATAGGGGTGTGTGTGTGTAGCGGTGTGTGTGTTTGTGTATAGGGGTGTGTGTGTAGTGGTGTGTGTGTTTGTGTATAGGGGTGTGTGTGTGTAGTGGTGTGTGTGTTTGTGTATAGGGGTGTGTGTGTGTGTGTGTAGCGGTGTGTGTGTTTGTGTATAGGGGTGTGTGTGTGTAGCGGTGTGTGTGTTTGTGTATAGGAGTGTGTGTGTGTAGTGGTTTGTGTATAGGGGTGTGTATGTGTAGTGGTGTGTGTGTTTGTGTATAGGGGTGTGTGTTTCTCTGTTCCTCCCAAAACAACAACACCCTTCAACAGCAGCCGCCTGTCCAGACAAAGACCTCGTTTAGAGTTGGGCTGTGCTGTGGTGTGATGTGACAGGGGTTAGGAGGAGGGAGGGAGGGAGGGAGGGAGGGAGGGAGGGAGGGAGGGAGGGAGGGAGGGAGGGGAGGGCTATTCATCACATTCCTGATGCACAATCACATTACTGAAACGTTTACAATACAATACAAACTACTGTGTTGTGATAACATTATTGTTACATTATCCAAACAGTGTTGTGATAACATTATTGTTACATTATCCAAACTTTGTTGTGATTATGTTTTTGTTACATTATCCTTATAGTTAGAGTGTTGGGCCCGTAACCGAATCCCCGAGCTAACACGTTCTGCACCTGAACAGGGCAGTTAACCCACTGTTCCTAGGATGACATTGTAAATAAGAATTTGATCAATTTGTACAACATTATAGGGTCAGGAGGGTCAGCTACCATCCTAACAGAACAACATTATAGGGTCAGGAGGGTCAGCTACCATCCAAACAGAACAACATTATAGGGTCAGGAGGGTCTGCTACCATCTGAACAGATCAACATTATAGGGTCAGGAGGGTCTGCTACCATCCTAACAGAACAACATTATAGGGTCAGGAGGGTCTGCTACCATCTGAACAGATCAACATTATAGGGTCAGGAGGGTCTGCTACCATCTGAACAGATCAACATTATAGGGTCAGGAGGGTCTGCTACCATCTGAACAGATCAACATTATAGGGTCAGGAGGGTCAGCTACCATCCTAACAGAACAACATTATAGGGTCAGGAGGGTCAGCTACCATCCTAACAGAACAACATTATAGGGTCAGGAGGGTCAGCTACCATCCTAACAGAACAACATTATAGGGTCAGGAGGGTCAGCTACCATCCTAACAGAAAAACATTATAGGGTCAGGAGGGTCAGCTACCATCCTAACAGAACAACATTATAGGGTCAGGAGGGTCAGCTACCATCCTAACAGAACAACATTATAGGGTCAGGAGGGTCAGCTACCATCCTAACAGAACAACATTATATTGTCAGCTACCATCTAACAGAACAACATGATATGGTCAGGAGGGTCAGCTACCATCCTAACAGATCAACATTATAGGGTCAGGAGGGTCAGCTACCATCCTAACAGAACAACATTATAGGGTCAGGAGGGTCAGCTACCATCCTAACAGAACAACATTATAGGGTCAGGAGGGTCAGCTACCATCCTAACAGAACAACATTATAGGGTCAGGAGGGTCAGCTACCATCCTAACAGAACAACATTATAGGGTCAGGAGGGTCAGCTACCATCCTAACAGAACAACATTATAGGGTCAGGAGGGTCAGCTACCATCCTAACAGAACAACATTATATGGTCAGGAGGGTCAGCTACCATCCTAACAGAACAACATTATAGGGTCAGATGGGTCAGCTACCATCCTAACAGAACAACATTATATTGTCAGGAGGGTCAGCTACCATCCTAACAGAACAACATTATAGGGTCAGGAGGGTCAGCTACCATCCTAACAGAACAACATTATAGGGTCAGGAGGGTCAGCTACCATCCGAACAGAACAACATTATAGGGGCAGGATACCATCCTAACAGAACAACATTATAGGGTCAGGAGGGTCAGCTACCATCCTAACAGAACAACATTATAGGGTCAGGAGGGTCAGCTACCATCCTAACAGAACAACATTATAGGGTAGGAGGGTCAGCTACCATCCTAACAGAAAAACATTATAGGGTGAGGAGGGTCAGCTACCATCCTAACAGAACAACATTATAGGGTCAGGAGGGTCAGCTACCATCCTAACAGAACAACATTATAGGGTCAGGAGGGTCAGCTAACATCCTAACAGAACAACATTATAGGGTCAGGAGGGTCAGCTACCATCCTAACAGAACAACATTATAGGGTCAGGAGGGTCAGCTACCATCCTAACAGAACAACATTATATGGTCAGGAGGGTCTGCTACCATCTGAACAGATCAACATTATAGGGTCAGGAGGGTCTGCTACCATCTGAACAGATCAACATTATAGGGTCAGGAGGGTCAGCTATCATACTAACAGAACAACATTATAGGGTCAGGAGGGTCAGCTACCATCCTAACAGAAAAACATTATAGGGTCAGGGGGGTCAGCTACCATCCTAACAGAACAACATTATAGGGTCAGGAGGGTCAGCTACCATCCTAACAGAAAAACATTATAGGGTCAGGAGGGTCAGCTACCATCCTAACAGAACAACATTATAGGGTCAGGAGGGTCAGCTACCATCCTAACAGAACAACATTATAGGGTCAGGAGGGTCAGCTACCATCCTAACAGAACAACATTATATTGTCAGCTACCATCTAACAGAACAACATTATATGGTCAGGAGGGTCAGCTACCATCCGAACAGATCAACATTATAGGGTCAGGAGGGTCAGCTACCATCCTAACAGAACAACATTATAGGGTCAGGAGGGTCAGCTACCATCCTAACAGAACAACATTATAGGGTCAGGAGGGTCAGCTACCATTCTAACAGAACAACATTATAGGGTCAGGAGGGTCAGCTACCATCCTAACAGAACAACATTATAGGGTCAGGAGGGTCAGCTACCATCCTAACAGAACAACATTATAGGGTCAGGAGGGTCAGCTACCATCCTAACAGAACAACATTATAGGGTCAGGAGGTTCAGCTACCATCTGAACAGAACTACATTATAGGGTCAGGAGGGTCAGCTACCATCCTAACAGAACAACATTATAGGGTCAGGAGGGTCATCTACCATCTGAACAGAACAACATTATAGGGGCAGGATACCATCCGAACAGAACAACATTATAGGGTCAGGAGGGTCAGCTACCATCCTAACAGAAAAACATTATAGGTTCAGGAGGGTCAGCTACCATCCTAACAGAACAACATTATAGGGTCAGGAGGGTCAGCTACCATCCTAACAGAACAATATTATAGGGTCAGGAGGGTCTGCTACCATCTGAACAGATCAACATTATAGGGTCAGGAGGGTCAGCTAACATCCTAACAGAACAACATTATAGGGTCAGGAGGGTCAGCTACCATCCTAACAGAACAACATTATAGGGTCAGGAGGGTCAACTACCATCCTAACAG
>CM042421.1:32500-92500 GCA_023634145.1 Thymallus thymallus
CATGGTTCTGTACTGACCATGTAACTGTCTGCTGTTATTGGACTGATGGGAACACTCTACATGATTCTGTATTGACCATGTGACTGGACTGATGGGAACACTCTACATGGTTCTGTATTGACCATGTGACTGGACTGATGGGAACACTCTACATGGTTCTATACTGACCATGTGCATGTCTGCTGTTACTGGGCTGATGGGAACACTCTACATGGTTCTGTAGTGACCATGTGACTGTCTGTTGTTACTGGACTGATGGGAACACTCTACATGATTCTGTATTGACCATGTGACTGGACTGATGGGAACACTCTACATGGTTCTGTACTGACCATGTAACTGTCTGCTGTTATTGGACTGATGGGAACACTCTACATGATTCTGTATTGACCATGTGACTGGACTGATGGGAACACTCTACATGGTTCTGTATTGACCATGTGACTGTCGGCTGTAACTGAACTGATGGGAACACTCTACATGGTTCTGTATTGACCATGTGACTGGACTGATGGGAACACTCTACATGGTTCTGTATTGACCATGTGACTGGACTGATGGGAACACTCTACATGGTTCTGTATTGACCATGTGACTGGACTGATGGGAACACTCTACATGGTTCTGTATTGACCATGTGACTGGACTGATGGGAACACTCTACATGGTTCTATACTGACCATGTGCATGTCTGCTGTTACTGGGCTGATGGGAACACTCTACATGGTTCTGTATTGACCATGTGACTGGACTGATGGGAACACTCTACATGGTCCTGTACTGACCATGTGCATGTCTGCTGTTACTGGACTGATGGGAACACTCTACATGGTTCTATACTGACCATGTGCATGTCTGCTGTTACTGGGCTGATGGGAACACTCTACATGGTTCTGTATTGACCATGTGACTGGACTGATGGGAACACTCTACATGGTTCTGTATTGACCATGTGACTGGACTGATGGGAACACTCTACATGGTTCTGTATTGACCATGTGACTGGACTGATGGGAAAGCTCTACATGGTTCTGTATTGACCATGTGACTGGACTGATGGGAACACTCTACATGGTCCTGTACTGACCATGTGACTGGACTGATGGGAACACTCTACATGGTTCTGTATTGACCATGTGACTGGACTGATGGGAACACTCTACATGGTCCTGTACTGACCATGTGACTGGACTGATGGGAACACTCTACATGGTCCTGTACTGACCATGTAACTGGACTGATGGGAACACTCTACATGGTCCTGTACTGACCATGTGACTGGACTGATGGGAACACTCTACATGGTTCTATACTGACCATGTGACTGGACTGATGGGAACACTCTACATGGTTCTGTATTGACCATGTGACTGGACTGATGGGAACACTCTACATGGTTCTATACTGACCATGTGACTGGACTGATGGGAACACTCTACATGGTTCCATACTGACCATGTGACTGGACTGATGGGAACACTCTACATGGTTCTATACTGACCATGTAACTGGACTGATGGGAACACTCTACATGGTTCTGTATTGACCATGTAACTGGACTGATGGGAACACTCTACATGGTTCTGTATTGACCATGTGACTGGACTGATGGGAACACTCTACATGGTCCTGTATTGACCATGTGACTGGACTGATGGGAACACTCTACATGGTTCTGTATTGACCATGTGACTGGACTGATGGGAACACTCTACATGGTCCTGTACTGACCATGTGACTGGACTGATGGGAACACTCTACATGGTCCTGTACTGACCATGTGACTGGACTGATGGGAACACTCTACATGGTCCTGTATTGACCATGTGACTGGACTGATGGGAACACTCTACATGGTTCTGTATTGACCATGTGACTGGACTGATGGGAAAGCTCTACATGGTTCTGTATTGACCATGTGACTGGACTGATGGGAACACTCTACATGGTCCTGTACTGACCATGTGACTGGACTGATGGGAACACTCTACATGGTTCTGTATTGACCATGTGACTGGACTGATGGGAACACTCTACATGGTCCTGTACTGACCATGTGACTGGACTGATGGGAACACTCTACATGGTCCTGTACTGACCATGTAACTGGACTGATGGGAACACTCTACATGGTCCTGTACTGACCATGTGACTGGACTGATGGGAACACTCTACATGGTTCTATACTGACCATGTGACTGGACTGATGGGAACACTCTACATGGTTCTGTATTGACCATGTGACTGGACTGATGGGAACACTCTACATGGTTCTGTATTGACCATGTGACTGGACTGATGGGAACACTCTACATGGTCCTGTACTGACCATGTGACTGGACTGATGGGAACACTCTACATGGTTCTGTACTGACCATGTGACTGGACTGATGGGAACACTCTACATGGTCCTGTACTGACCATGTGACTGGACTGATGGGAACACTCTACATGGTCCTGTACTGACCATGTGACTGGACTGATGGGAACACTCTACATGGTCCTGTACTGACCATGTGACTGGACTGATGGGAACACTCTACATGGTCCTGTACTGACCATGTGACTGGACTGATGGGAACACTCTACATGGTCCTGTACTGACCATGTGACTGGACTGATGGGAACACTCTACATGGTCCTGTACTGACCATGTGACTGGACTGATGGGAACACTCTACATGGTTCTGTATTGACCATGTGACTGGACTGATGGGAACACTCTACATGGTCCTGTACTGACCAATTTTTTCTGAGAGCTTTTCAGTTACCGATCATATGAGTATCTTATTCCGACTCGAATAGGGTTCCCTCAACATTGCTCTGATGGGTGGGTGGGGGGGGGGGGGTATTTATATGAATTATTAGTCACAGTAGGACCTCCATTAGAAACCATTAGATATTTATAACACTGAGGAGTACGTCCACATCGTGTCACTATGGCGACGCTCTCTAAATAATGACATGGCTTTTAGACATCACACACCCCCTCCTGGCTGACCTTGCTGTGTGTGTGTGTGTGTGTGTGTGTGTGTGTGTGTGTGTGTGTGTGTGTGTGTAACTGTGTGTTCCATAATGTGGTATGATATATGAATTGTCTGTGTTCCATAATGTGGTATGATATGAATTATCTGTGTATTTCATAATGTGATATGATATATGAATTGTGTATGTTTCATGATGTGGTATGATATATGAATTGTCTGTGTGTCTGTCTATTGCATAATGTGGTATGAGATGTGTGTGTGTGTGTGTGTGTGTGTGTGTGTGTGTATGAATGAATTATCTGTGTATTTCATAATGTGATATGATATATGAATTGTGTATGTTTCATGATGTGATATGATATATGAATTGTCTGTGTGTCTGTCTATTGCATAATGTGGTATGAGATGTGTGTGTGTGTGTGTGTGTGTGTGTGTGTGTGTGTGTGTGTGTGTGTGTGTGTGTGTGTGTGACTGAGTGTGTGTATTGCATAATGTGATGTGTATAATATGTGTCTATGATGTGTTTGTCTGCAGGACCATGGAGTGATTGCAGGGGGGCCACAGCTGTCAGTGAGTCCTCATCCATCCACAGTGATGCCCTTTTCGGCCCGGGGCCTGGTACTCCTGATCCGGGTCTGGGTCTGGACGTCTCTCTGGGCTCTACAGGTCCTGGTCTGGGTCGGGACATCTCTCTGGGCTCTACAGGTCCTGGTCTGGACCAGGTCATAGACTACCCACAAGAGCGGACACACACAGTATGGACATGATTTAGGAGCAGGGCTTGACTTGGACAGAATTTGGCAGAACCATATATATATATATACATATGTATGTGTGTGTGTATGTGTGTGTATATGTGTATGTGTGTGTATGTGTGTGTATATGTGTGTGTGTGTGTGTGTGTGTGTGTGTGTGTGTGTGTGTGTGTGTGTGTGTGTGTGTGTGTGTATATGTGTATGTGTGTGTGTGTGTTTTAATTCACCAATGTCAATGTTTTTCCAATCAGATGATTTCAGTGGAACAGTTTGAACGGTCTTATTACGTTGAATACCTTTCTGACCACCGTGTTGGAGAGACATTCAAACCAAGTAGCTCAACTATAACAACTATTTAATTTTCCCCAGTATTACTGGCGCTCGAGACTGTCAGGTGTGTTGATACTTGGATCTGATCGTTTCTACGGCGACGCGCTCGGGGAAGGAACATGGAAAGCGCTGTAGTGTATGAGAAATGAACACCTACAAGAGGCGTGGATACATACTTTTAATGAAGAATAAACACCTACAAGAGGCGTGGATATCTATTGCTCATTATTTAAAGGTCGTAGTATTTTTCGGTCTCATTCTAATGAAAACAACAATTATTAAAATGCGTTCTTCATGCATGACAGTGCTTTCCACTTTATTTCCCTGAGCGCGTCGCCGTAGAAACCATCAGTATCACTTCACCTGTGAGCCCGGTTGTTCCCACTGGTTCCTCGTTACCGTAATTTATCAGGGAGCATCGACCAATCAACACACTTGGGTGTACATGAGTTGGGCGTCTGCCAAACTAGCGAGGACGCGCATAGTCATAATCAACAGACGGATGAATAGACGGAACCTATAGTTCACAAACACATAGCCCAAATAACTCGCTGGGAGCTCCAGGTGATAGTTTGATAGGTATCGAGATTAAACATGTGTGTAGGTCATAGCCTACGAATCTTGAGTCCCCTGCCAAGTGAGAGGCGGGTCGCTTTGCTCCCCCAAATTGACGGATTACTGAGATGCGTGTGCTGATAACGATGAGCTCCGCGCGTACAGCTGCTACTATTCCGTTATTATTCTCCTCCCGCTCTAACGACACCGTCCCGTTATTATTCTGTCTGTGTTTGTAGCGCTACAGAATGCATCAGTCCGCCAGCCAAGTCAAGATACCGGTAAGTAACTCCGCAAACGGTTGACTTTCTTCTAACTGTTGATTCTGCTCCTGCGTTTGTTTGTTGTGACCTGTCAAATTCTTTCCCAGTACGTACGTTTGCGAAACTTTCCATGTGAACTGAAAACATGTTTTATGTCGCCTGTCTGGTTATTACTGTAGAGCTTGTCCTCCATGTATGCTGCTAAGGAGAGCTCTCATCTAAACGGTCTTGCTGCACTATTTAACCCTACATTACCAGACTTGATATAACCTCATCAGCAGTCTCCAACACTGGTCCTGGAGATACAGGGTGTGGTCATCGGTGGTCTACAACCCTGGTCCTGTATAGATACAGGGTGGTCATCAGTGGTCTCCAGCCCTGGTCCTGTATAGATACGGGGTGGTCATCAGTGGTCTCCAACCCTGGTCCTGTATAGATATGGGGTGGTCATCAGTGGTCTCCAACCCTGGTCCTGTATAGATACGGGGTGGTCATCAGTGGTCTCCAACCCTGGTCCTGTATAGATACGGGGTGGTCATCAGTGGTCTCCAAACCTGGTCCTGTATAGATACAGGGTGTGGTCATCAGTGGTCTCCAACCCTGGTCCTGTATAGATACAGGGTGGTCATCAGTGGTCTCCAACACTGGTGCTGGAGATACGGGGTGTGGTCATCGGTGGTCTCCAACCCTGGTCCTGTATAGATACAGGGTGGTCATCAGTGGTCTCCAGCCCTGGTCCTGTATAGATACGGGGTGGTCATCAGTGGTCTCCAACCCTGGTCCTGTGTAGATACGGGGTGGTCATTAGTGGTCTCCAAACCTGGTCCTGTATAGATACAGGGTGTGGTCATCAGTGGTCTCCAACCCTGGTCCTGTATAGATACAGGGTGTGATCTTCAGTGGTCTCCAAACCTGGTCCTGTATAGATACAGGGTGTGATCTTCAGTGGTCTCCAACCCTGGTCCTGTAAAGATACAGGGTGGCCATCAGTGGTCTCCAACCCTGGTCCTGTATAGATACAGGGTGGTCATCAGTGGTCTCCAACCCTGGTCCTGTATAGATAGGGTGTGGTCTTCAGTGGTCTCCAACAATGGTCCTGTATAGATAGGGTGTGGTCATCAGTGGTCTCCAACCCTGGTCCTGTATAGATACAGGGTGTGGTCATCAGTGGTCTCCAACCCTGGTCCTGTATAGATACGGGGTGTGGTCATCAGTGGTCTCCAAACCTGGTCCTGTATAGATACAGGGTGTGGTCATCAGTGGTCTCCAACCCTGGTCCTGTATAGATACGGGGTGGTCATCAGTGGTCTCCAAACCTGGTCCTGTATAGATACGGGGTGGTCATCAGTGGTCTCCAACCCTGGTCCTGTATAGATACGGGGTGGTCATCAGTGGTCTCCAAACCTGGTCCTGTATAGATACGGGGTGGTCATCAGTGGTCTCCAACCCTGGTCATGTTAAGGGAGTGCAGGCTTTAGTTCCAGCCCAGCACTAACACCTGGTTACACAAACCAAGGTCCTGATTTGTTGAATCATGAGTGTGTATTCAGATAGAAATGGATTACGTAGAACCGTTGTCTGTTATGTAGGTCTATAGATAACTTTTCCATCTGCAACTTTAAATAAAGTTGACCTGCTATTCAACCTCAGAACCAGAGAGGGGTGTGTTCATCTGTGTTTTAAAGTTGACCTGCTATTCAACCTCCTTAGAACCAGAGAGGGGTGTGTTCATCCGTGTTTTAAAGTTGACCTGCTATTCAACCTCCTTAGAACCAGAGAGGGGTGTGTTCATCTGTGTTTTAAAGTTGACCTGCTATTCACCCTCCTTAGAACCAGAGAGGGGTGTGTTCATCTGTGTTTTAAAGTTGACCTGCTATTCACCCTCCTTAGAACCAGAGAGGGGTGTGTTCATCTGTGTTTTAAAGTTGACCTGCTATTCACCCTCCTTAGAACCAGAGAGGGGTGTGTTCATCTGTGTTTTAAAGTTGACCTGCTATTCACCCTCCTTAGAACCAGAGAGGGGTGTGTTCATCTGTGTTTGTTTGTTTGAGGAATTTTGCCCTACTGAACAGTTACTGACCAGTCCCCTGTCTGTCTCCTCTCCTCTAGGGTGGGGGTGTTGGGCCAGCAGGTTAGGGTGTTAGTTTGTTACTGACTAGTCCCCTGTCTGTCTCCTCTCCTCTAGGGTGGGGGTGTTGGGCTAGCGGCCCCTCAGGATGGCCAGAGGTGGGGTCAGTTCTTCTCAGATGGCCGGAGGAAGGTGGACTATATCCTGGTGTTCTACCAACGTAAACAGACCTCTGTGAGGGGGGGCGACCGGCCCCAACGTCTCTCCACCACCCCACACCCTCCTCATCGCCTCTCTGTTCTCTCCAATGGTAGCTTCCCCCCACCCGGCCCTGTGGAGGGTGTAGGGCAGAGGGGCGTAGTGCACGGGGGTATGGGGCAGGGGGCGTTGGGGGAGGTGGGATGTGCAGCCGGGCAGCGGAGTGCGGGGGACGGGGAGGTGTGTGTGGACCTGGGCATGGGAGTGGAGGTGGAGTTGGAGGCGGACCCAGCTGAAGAAGAGATGGTGCTGATCAGGGAGGAGTTTGAGGCCCGGCTGCTGGAGGCGGGGCTTGAGATGGAGAGAGACACAGAGGTGAGAGACCAACCGTTGTGTGTGTGTGTGTGTGTGTGTGTGTATGAGTGTGTGCGCTGTGTGTGTGCAGTGCGCGCTATGAGTTGTGTGTGCGCTGAATGTGTGTGTGTGTCTGCATTGTGTGTTATTTCTGGTGAAATTATCATCATCGCAGTAGTTTTAAAGTAATAAACAAATCAATTAGTAATATTGTTTTAACATTGCTCACCTAATGAAAAGGCCTGAGTAAATACTTTTCCACTTGTATTTCTAGTCAATCCTCCAATGCATACTGTCTCGAAATATCATCATTTAGCGTACGGTTGCATCATAGCTATCGAAACACCCCGTTTTTCAAAAAGTTGCATAGCCACATCAAATGACATCAGCGTATGAGACTTTGCTCTTCCACCCTGCCCTTTAGATCAGTGGTTCTCAGAAAGCAGCAGGCGTTAGCCGACTCCACCTCTCACGCTGTTCAACCCACGGTGGGCGTGTAGTTCAAATGATCTTCTGTGACCAATGTTTACTAGAGCCCTGCACAGGCATGCATTTTAACCCCGATTCCTACCCACCCTACCCAGGCCCAATTGCCCTGCCTGAAACCCCAATTTAGAAATGACTTCCTCTGTTAGTAAATCCATTGCCTGCTCCTCTGTGTGTAACCCTCACTCTGCATGGTGGCTCTGTGTGTGTTTGATTATCCATAGCAACGGCTCCGCTTGGGCTGCTCTGCTCCATAACAGATATGAACGGGCTGTTAGCTGTGGTTTTGACTAGATGGAATACAGCTTGTGTCAGATTTGACTTTTTGTAGCAGGTTAAAATAATTTACACAGCAGGTTAGGAAATGTACTTAGCAAGTTAGGATAATTAGTTTAAGGTTAGGAAAAGGTTTAGCTAAAATGCAAAAAACAATCTACTTTTGAGATTAATGTGACAAGCTGTATGCCTTCTAGCCATGACCATTAGTGGTTAGCTACTTTTCATCACTCATAACTCTCAAGGAACATTATTGCATGCCCACTCCAACCAAGTTCAACCCACACACCGCCAGTGGTGTGAAGTACTTAAGTAAAAATACTTTAAAGAAGTAGTTTTTTGGGGTATCTGTACTGTACTATACTCCTCTGTAAACTGGTCTTCTCTGTATACCCGTCGCAAGACCCACTGGTTGATGCTTATTGTCTGTTGTGTTGTTGCCTGATGATGTTTGTACCCTGTTTTGTGTTGCTACCATGTTGTGTTGCTATCCTGTTGTGTTGCTATCCTGTTGTGTTGCTATCCTGTTGTGTTGCTATCCTGTTGTGTTGCTACCCTGTTGTGTGCTACCATGTTGTGTTGCTACCATGTTGTGTTGCTACCATGTTGTTATGTTATGTTGCTCCCATGTTGTTGTTGTGTTGCTACCATGTTGTGTTGCTACCATGTTGTTGTCATGTTGTGTTGCTACCATGTTGTTGTTGTGTTGTGTTGCTACCATGTTGTGTTGCTACCATGTTGTTGTCATGTTGTGTTGCTCCCATGTTGTTGTCATGTTGTGTTGCTACCATGTTGTGTTGCTACCATGTTGTTGTCATGTTATGTTGCTCCCATGTTGTGTTGCTACCATGTTGTTGTCATGTTATGTTGCTCCCATGTTGTGTTGCTACCATGTTGTTGTCATGTTATGTTGCTCCCATGTTGTTGTCATGTTGTGTTGCTACCATGTTGTGTTGCTACCATGTTGTTGTCATGTTGTGTTGCTACCATGTTGTTGTTGTGTTGCTACCATGTTGTGTTGCTACCATGTTGTTGTCACGTTGTGTTGCTACCATGTTGTGTTGCTACCATGTTGTGTTGCTACCATGTTGTGTTGCTACCATGTTGTCATGTTGTGTTTCTACCATGTTGTGTTGCTACCATGTTGTTGTCATGTTTTGTTGTTGTCACGTTGTGTTGCTACCATGTTATGTTGCTACCATGTTGTCATGTTGTGTTTCTACCATGTTGTGTTGCTACCATGTTGTTGTCATGTTTTGTTGTTGTCATGTTGTGTTGCTACCATGTTGTTGTCATGTTTTGTTGTCATGTTGTGTTGCTACCATGTTGTTGTCATGTTGTGTTGCTGCCATGTTGTTGTTATGTTGCTACCATGTTGTTGTCATGTTGTGTTGCTACCATGTTGTTTTCATGCTGTGTTGCTACCATGTTGTTGTCATGTTGTATTGCTACCATGTTGTTGTCATGTTGTGTTGCTACCATGCTGTTGTCATGTTGTATTGCTACCATGTTGTTGTCATGTTGTGTTGCTACCATGTTGTTGTCATGTTGTGTTGCTACCATGTTGTTGTCATGTTGTGTTGCTACCATGTTGTTGCCATGTTGTGTTGCTACCATGCTGTTGTCATGTTGTGTTGCTACCATGCTGTTGTCATGTTGTGTTGCTACCATGCTGTTGTCATGTTGTTGTCATGTGTTGCTACCATGCTGTGTTGTCATGTGTTGCTGCCATGCTGTGTTGTTGTCTTAGGTATCTTTATGTAGTGTTGTTTTGTCTCTCTAGTTGTGATGTGTGTTTGGTCCTATATTTATATTTTATTAATGTATATTTTTAATCCAAGCCCCCGTCCCTCCAGAAGCCTTGTGCCTTTTGTTAGGACATCATTGTGAATAATAATGTGTTCTTACCTGACTTGCCTAGTTAAATAATGGTTAAATAAAATAAAAATAAACGTTTTACTCCATACATTTTCCCTGACACCCAAAAGTACTTGTTATATTTTGAATGCTTAGCAGGACAGGAACATTTTCCAATTCACACACTTATCTAGAGAACATCCCTGGTCCTCCCTACTGCCTCTGATCTGGCGGATTCACTAAACACATGCTTTGTTTGTACATGATGTCTGAGTGATGGAGTGTTCCCCTGGCTTTCCGTACATTAAAAAAATCAAGAAAATGGTGCCGTCTGATTGGTTAATATAAGGAATTTGAAATTATTTATACATTTACTTTTGATACTTAAGTATATTTTAAACCAAATACTTTTAGACTTTTACTCAAGTAGTATTTTACTGGGTGACTTTTACTTGAGTCACAGATGGATAGGGGAAACCAGTATCTTTAGGGAAACCTCACCACAGATGGATAGGGGAAACCAGTATCTTTAGGGAAACCTCACCACAGATGGATAGGGGAAACCAGTATCTTTATGAAACCTCACCACAGATGGATAGGGGAAACCAGTATCTTTAGGGAAACCTCACCACAGATGGATAGGGGAAACCAGTATCTTTAGGGAAACCTCACCACAGATGGATAGGGGAAACCAGTATCTTTAGGGAAACCTCACCACAGATGGATAGGGGAAACCAGTATCTTTAGGGAAACCTCACCACAGATGGATAGGGGAAACCAGTATCTTTAGGGAAACCTCACCACAGATGGATAGGGGAAACCAGTATCTTTAGGGAAACCTCACCACAGATGGATAGGGGAAACCAGTATCTTTATGAAACCTCACCACAGATGGATAGGGGAAACCAGTATCTTTAGGGAAACCTCACCACAGATGGATAGGGGAAACCAGTATCTTTAGGGAAACCTCACCACAGATGGATAGGGGAAACCAGTATCTTTAGGGAAACCTCACCACAGATGGATAGGGGAAACCAGTATCTTTAGGGAAACCTCACCACAGATGGATAGGGGAAACCAGTATCTTTAGGGAAACCTCACCACAGATGGATAGGGGAAACCAGTATCTTTAGGGAAACCTCACCACAGATGGATAGGGGAAACCAGTATCTTTAGGGAAACCTCACCACAGATGGATAAGGGAAACCAGTATCTTTAGGGAAACCTCACCACAGATGGATAGGGGAAACCAGTATCTTTAGGGAAACCTCACCACAGATGGATAGGGGAAACCAGTATCTTTAGGGAAACCTCACCACAGATGGATAGGGGAAACCAGTATCTTTAGGGAAACCTCACCACAAATGGATAGGGGAAACCAGTATCTTTAGGGAAACCTCACCACAGATGGATAGGGGAAACCAGTATCTTTAGGGAAAACTTTTTTTTTTTTTTTTTTCACCTTTATTTAACCAGGTAGGTCAGTTGAGAACAAGTTCTCATTTGCAACTGCGACCTGGCCAAGACAAAGCAAAGCAGTGCGACAAAAACAACACAGAGTTACACAATAAACAAAACATAGTCAAAAACACAATAGAAAATCTATATACAGTGTGCAAAATGTAGTGCAAAATGCAGTAAGGTTAGGAGGTAGGACAATAAATAGACCATAGTGGTGAAATAAATTACAGATTAGCATTAACACAGGAATGAAGGATGTGCAAATGATGATGTGCAAATAGAGATATTGGAGTGCAAGATTTGTGAAAATAACAAAAATAAATATGGGGATGAGGTAGTAATGTGGGCTATTTACAGAAGGACTATATACAGGTGCAGTGATCGATAAGCAGCTTTGACAGCTGATGCTTAAAGTTATTGAGGGAGATAGGAACCTCTAGCTTCAATGATTTTTGCAATTCGTTCCAGTCATTGGCAGCAGCGAACTGGAAGGAATGGCGGCCAAAGGAGGTGTTGGCTTTGGGGGTGACCAGTGAGATATACCTGCTGGAGCGCATGCTACGGGTGGGTGTTGCTATAGTGACCAGTGAGCTGAGATAGGGCGGGGATTTACCTAATAAAGACTTATAGATGACCTGGAGCCAGTGGGTTTGGCGACGAATATATAATGAAGGCCAGCCAACGAGAGCATACAGGTCGCAGTGATGGGTAGTGTATGGGGCTTTGGTGACAAAACGGATGGCACTGTGATAGACTACATCCAATTTGCTAAGTAGAGTGTTGGAGGCTAGTTTGTAAATGACATCGCCGAAATCAAGGATCGGTAGGATAGTCAGTTTTACAAGGGCATGTTTGGCAGCATGAGTGAAGGAGGCTTTGTTGCGAAATAGGAAGCCAATTCTGGATTTAATTTTGGATTGGAGATGGTTGATGTGAGTCTGGAAGTTAAGTTTACAGTCTAACCAGATGCCTAGGTATTTGTAGGTGTCCACGTATTCTAATTCGGACCCGTCGAGAGTAGTGATGATAGTCCGGTGGGCGGGTGCTGGCAGCGTTCGATAGAAAAGTATGCACTTAGTTTTACTAGCGTTTAAGAGCAGTTGGAGGCCATGGAAGGAGTGTTGTATGGCATTGAAGCTTTTTTGAAGGTTAGTAAACACAGTGTCCAAAGAGGGGCCAGATGTATACAGAATGGTGTCATCTGCGTAGAGATGGATCAGAGAGTCACCAGCAGCGAGAGCGACATCGTTGATGTATATAGAGAAAAGGGTTGGCCCAAGAATTGAACCCTGTGGCACCCCCATAGAGACTGCCAGAGGATCGGACAATAGGCCCTCCGATTTGACACACTGAACTCTGTCTGCAAAGTAGTTAGAGAACCAGGCAAGGCAGTCACTTGAGAAACCAAGGCTGTTGAGTCTGCCAATAAGAATGCGGTGATTGACAGAGTCGAAAGCCTTGGCCAGGTCGATGAAGACGGCTGCACAGTACTGTCTTTTATCGATGGCGGTTATGATATCGTTCAGTACCTTGAGCGTAGCTGAGGTGCACCCATGACCAGCTCGGAAACCAGATTGCATAGCAGAGAAGGTACGGTGGGATTCGAAGTGGCCAGTTATCTGTTTGTTAACTTGGCTTTTGAAAACTTTAGAAAGGCAGGGCAGGATGGATATTGGTCTATAACAATTTGGGTCTAGAGTGTCTCCTCCTTTGAAGAGGGGGATGACCGCGGCAGCTTTCCAATCTCTAGGGATCTCAGACGATACGAAAGAGAGGTTGAACAGGCTAGTGATAGGTGTTGCAACAATTTTGGCTGATAATTTCAGAAAGAGAGGGTCCAGATTGTCTAGCCCAGCAGATTTGTAGGGGTCCAGACTTAGCAGCTCTTTCAGAACATCAGCCGTCTGGATTTGGGTGAAGGAGAAGCGGGGGGGGCTTGGGCAAGTAGTTTCCGGGGGTACAGAGCTGTTGGCCGGGGTAGGGGTAGCCAGGTGGAAAGCATGGCCAGCCGTAGCAAAATGCTTATTGAAATTTTCGATAATCGTGGATTTATCGGTGGTAACAGTGTTTCCGAGCCTCAATGCAGTGGGCAACTGGGAGGAGGTGCTCTTATTCTCCATGGACTTTACAGTGTCCCAGAACTTTTTGGAATTAGTACTACAGGAAGCAAATTTCAGTTTGAAAAAGCTGGCCTTTGCTTTTCTAACTGACTGTGTGTACTTGTTCCTGACTTCCCTGAATAGCTGCATATCGCGGGGGCTATTCGATGCTAATGCAGTGCGCCACAGGATGTTTTTGTGTTGGTCTAGTGCAGTCAAGTCTGGGGTGAACCAAGGGCTATATCTATTCTTAGTTCTACGTTTTTTGAAAGGGGCATGCTTATTTAGGATGGTGAGGAACTTTTAAAGAACAACCAGGCGTCCTCTACTGACGGGATGAGGTCAATATCCTTCCAGGATACCTGGGCCAGATCGAATAGAAAGGCCTGCTCGCAAAAGTGTTTTAGGGAGCGTTTGACAGTGATAAGGGGTGGTCGTTTGACCGTTGAACCATTGCGAACGCAGGCGATGAGGCAGTGATCGCTGAGATCCTGGTTGAAAACAGAGGAGGTGTATTTGGAGGGCAACTTAGTCAGGATGATATCAATGAGGGTGCCCATGTTTACGGATTTAGGGTTGTACCTGGTAGGTTCCTTGATAATTTGTGTGAGATTGAGGGCATCTATCTTAGATTGAAGAACAGCCGGGGTGTTAAGCATATCCCAGTTTAAGTCACCTAACAGAACAAACTCTGAAGATAGATGGGGGGCAATCAATTCACATATGGAGTCCAGGGCACAGCTGGGGGCTGAGGGGGGTCTGTAACAGGCGGCAACAGTGAGACTTATTTCTGGAAAGGTGGATTTTTAAGAGTAGAAGCTCAAACTGTTTGGGCACAGACCTGGACAGTATGACAGAACTCTGCAGGTTATCTCTGCAGTAGATTGCAACTCCGCCACCTTTGGCAGTTCTATCTTGACGGGAAATGTTGTAGTTGGGGATGGAAATTTCAGAATTTTTGGTGGCCTTCCTAAGCCAGGATTCAGACACAGCTAGGACATCCGGGTTGGCGGAGTGTGCTAAAGCAGTGAATAAATCAAATTTAGGGAGGAGGCTTCTAATGTTAACATGCATGAAACCAAGGCTTTTACGGTTACAGAAATCAACAAATGAGAGCGCCTGGGGAATAGGTGTAGTACTGGGGGTTACAGGACCTGGGTTTACCTCTACATCACCAGAGGAACAGAGGAGTAGTAGAATCAGTATTCGCCTAAAGGCTTTAAGAACTGGACGTCTAGTGCGTTGGCTACATAGAATAAAAGGAGCAGATTTCTGGGCGTGGTGGAATAGGTTGAGGGCATAATGTATAGACAAGGGTAAATGGATAGGGGAAACCAGTATCTTTAGGGAAACCTCACCACAAATGGATAGGGGAAACCAGTATCTTTAGGGAAACCTGACCCCTAAAGTGTAGGCTGCTATTCTACATAATAATTTGTTCTTAACTGACTTACCTAGTTAAATAAAGGTTAAATAAATAATCAGAATGCTGTGGTAGCCATGCTGGTTAAGTGTGCCTTGAATTCTAAATAAATCACAGACACCATCACATCTCCTCCTCCATGCTTCACTGTGAACTACACATGTGGAGATCATCTGTTCACCTAGTCTGCGTCTCACAAAGACACTGCAGTTGGAACCAGAAATTTGGACTCATCAGACCAAAGGACACATTTCCACCAGTCTAATGTCCATTGCTCGTGTTTCTTGGCCCAATCAAGTCTCTTCTTCTTATTGGTGTCCTTTAGTAGTGGTTTCTTTGCAGCAATTCAACTATGAAGGTCTGATTCACACAGTCTCCTCTGAACAGTTGATGTTGAGATGTGTCTGTTACTTGAACTCTGTGAAGCATTTAATTGGGGCTGCAATCTGAGGCTGGTAACTCTAATGAACCTATCCTCTGCAGCAGAGGTAACTCTGAGGCTTCCATTCCTGTGGTGGTCCTCATGAGAGCCAGTTTCCGCATTGACTGACCTTCATGTCTTAAAGTAATGATGGACTGTCGTTTCTCTTTGTTTATTTGAGCTGTTCTTGTCATAATATGGACTTTTACCAAATAGGGCTTTCTTCTGTATACCACCCCTACCTTGTCACAACACAACTGATTGGCTCAAACAAATTAACAAGGCACACCTGCTAATTGAAATGCATTCCAGGTGACTACCTCATGCAAATGGTTGAGAGAATGCCAAGCATGTGCAAAGCTGTCATCAAGGCAAAGGGTGCTTTGAAGAATCTCAAATATAAAATATTATATATATATATATATATATATATATATATATATATATACATACATACATACATACATACATACATACATACATACATACATACATACATACATACATACATACATATATATACATATATATACATATACATACACAGTGGGGAGAACACGTATTTGATACACTGCTGATTTTGCAGGTTTTCCTACTTACAAAGCATGTAGAGGTCTGTAATTTTTACCATAGGTACTCTTCAACTGTGAGAGACAGAATCTAAAACAAAAATCCAGAAAATCACATTGTATGATTTTTAAATAATTAATTTGCATTTTATTGCATGACATAAGTATTTGATCACCTACCAACCAGTAAGAATTCTGTCTCTCACAGACCTGTTAGTTTTTCTTTAAGAAGCCCTCCTGTTCTCCACTCATGACCTGTATTAACTGCACCTGTTTGAACTCGTTACCTGTATAAAAGACACCTGTCCACACACTCAATCAAACAGACTCCAACCTCTCCACAATGGCCAAGACCAGAGAGCTGTGTAAGGACATCAGTGATAAATGTGTAGACCTGCACAAGGCTGGGATGGGCTACAGCACAATAGGCAAGCAGCTTGGTGAGAAGGCAACAACTGTTGGCACAATTATTAGAAAATGGAAGAAGTTCAAGATGACGGTCAATCTCCCTCGGTCTGGGGCAGCATGCAAGATCTCACTTCGTGGGGCATCAATGATCATGAGGAAGGTGAGGGATCAGCCCAGAACTACACGGCAGGACCTGGTCAATGACCTGAAGAGAGCTGGGACCACATTCACAAAGAAAACCATTAGTAACACACTACGCCGTCATGGATTAAAATCCTGCAGCGCATGCAAGGTCCCCCTGCTCAAGCCAGCGCATGTCCAGGCCCGTCTGAAGTTTTCCAATGACCATCTGGATGATCCAGAGGAGGAATGGGAGAAGGTCATGTGGTCTGATGAGACAAAAATAGAGCTTTTTGGTCTAAACTCCACTCGCCGTGTTTGGAGGAAGAAGAAGGATGAGTACAACCCCAAGAACACCATCCCAACCGTGAAGCATGGAGGTGGAAACATAATTCTTTGGGTATGCTTTTCTGCAAAGGGGACAGGACGACTGCACCGTATTGAGGGGAGGATGGATGGGGCCATGTATCGCGAGATCTTGGCCAACAACCTCCTTCCCTCAGTAAGAGCATTGAAGATGGGTCGTGGCTGGGTCTTCCAGCATGACAACGACCCGAAACACACAGCCAAAGCAACTAAGGAGTGGCTCCGTAAGAAGCATCTCAAGGTCCTGGAGTGGCCTAGCCAGTCTCCAGACCTGAACCCAATAGAAAATCTTTGGAGGGAGCTGAAAGTCCGTATTGCCCATTCATCCTTCCTTCAATTATGTGAAGTTTGCCAGTTAATTACTGATAGTTTTCAGCTGTTATCGTGGCTTTCCATGCCTTTGTGCACCTCCCTTTCTTAATGTGTTCAATACTTTGAACAACGTCATTTCACATTATTACACATAACTTAATTTCTGAACTTATTCTGAATTTATTTGTTTTGGTTTCTTTGTATGTATGGATTACTTGGGTCAACATTTCATTTTTTTTATAAAAAGAGAATGACACAAGTATTGTTCTCCACAAAGTTTGCTGCTTCAGTGTTCTTAGATCTTTATGTCAGTAGTTGCTATGGTAACCCTGAAGTATAATTACAAGTATTCCATAAGTGTCAAAGGCTTTCCTTGACAATGACGTTCAGTTTATGCAAAAAGTCAATATTTGCAGTGTTGACTCTTCTTATTCAAGACCTCTGCAATCCGCCCTGGATCCGCTCAAGACCTCTGCTGTCAATTAACTTCTGGGCCACATCCTGACTGATGGCAGGCCATTCTTGCATAATCAATGCTTGGAGTTTGTCAGAAGTTGTAGGTTTTTGTTTGTCAACCCGCCTCTTGAGGATCGACCACAAATTCTCAATGGGATTAAGGTCTGGGGAGTTTCCTGGCCATGGACCCAAAATGTCGATGTTTTGTTCCCCGAGCCACTTAGTTATCACTTTTGCCTTATGGCAAGGTGCTCCATCATGCTGGAAAAGGCATTGGTCGTCACCAAACTGTTCTTGGATGGTTGGGAGAAGTTTCTCTCGGAGGATGTGTTGGTACCATTCTTTATTCATGGCTGTGTTCTTAGGCACAATTCTGAGTGAGCCCACTCCCTTGGCTGAGAAGCAACCCCACACATGAATGGTCTGAGGATGCTTTACTGTTGGCATGACACAGGACTGATGGTAGCGCTCACCTTGTCTTCTCCGGACAAGGTGTTTTCCGGATGGCCCAAACAATCGGAAAGGGGATTCATCAGAGAAAATGACTCTACCCCAGTCCTCAGCAGTCCAATCCCTGTACCTTTTGCAGAATATCAGTCTGTCCCTGATGTTTTTCCTGGAGAGAAGTGGCTTCTTTGCTGCCCTTCTTGACACCAGGCCATCCTCCAAAAGTCTTCGCCTCACTGTGCGTGCAGATGCACTCACACCTGCCTGCTGCCATTCCTGAGCAAGCTCTGCACTGGTGGTGCCCCGATCCTGCAGCTGAATCAACTTTAGGAGACGGTCCTGGTGCTTGCTGGACTTTCTTGGGCGCCCTGACGCCTTCTTCACAACAATTTAACCTCTCTCTTGATGATCCGATAAATGGCTGATTTTAGGTGCAATCTTACCAACAGCAATATCCTTGCCTGTGAAGCCCTTTTTGTGCAAAGCAATGATTACGGCACATGTTTCCTTGCAGGTAACCATGGTTGACAGAGGAAGAACAATGATTTCAAGCACCACCCTCCTTTTAAAACTTCCAGTCTGTTATTCTGACTCAATCAGCATGACAGAGTGATCTCCAGCCTTGTCCTCGTCAACACTCTCACCTGTGTTAACGAGACAATAACTGACATGATGGCAGCTGGTCCTTTTGTGGCAGGGCTGAAATTCAGTGGAAATGTTGTTTTGGGATTAAGTTCATTTTCATGGCAAAGAGGGACTTTGCAATTAATTGCAATTCATCTGATCACTCTTCATGACATTCTGGAGTATATGCAAATTACCATCATCAACACTGAGGCAGCAAACTTTGTTGAGACAAATACTTGTGTCATTCTCAAAACTTTAGACCACGACTGTAGACTGGGTGTAAGGAGCGGTCCTAGTAAATAGTTAAAGTTAGTTAAAGTTAGTTAGCAGCACAACACACCCATTAACTATACATTAGAATTAGCATATTATCATTCCTGAGACAGAACTAAAAATGACTTGGGAAACTGAGTCTGCAAACTACCACATCAATAAAACCCATTAGTGCCTCCATGTTGGTCAGGTAATGGTTCTGACTTCGGTAATAAAGAGGGTGTTTCAGAATAAGAAGCTCATTCTGAAGGCATAGAAGCAAATACATGAAATTAACTTGTGCTCTTCTAAGGACTATCCCTCTAGTTGATGCATTATGGGAGAATACTACTTTATTTAAAAACTGACTGGAGTTTTTATTGGATCTTGAAAAAGTATTACGTAATGAGACCACAGACAGAGTTTGTACCTTATAAATATTATAGTTCAATGGTAACGTCAACTAGTATACCATTTTTATGATTTATGGACAAACTACTGCAACATAGTTTGCCTTTGATGCATATGTTAGGTTTTTCTAAAATAAAATTGTACAATATTTTAAAATTTAATCCTGGACACATTTCATAAAGAATAACTTGGGGTGAAAATGTAAAAAATGCATAAAATAAAACACTGTTCCATACAATACACGTCTTAGTCTTCAGAATGATAGTTTATTTTTGTACATGCATCATGGTTTTGTAACTCAATTTGCTACAGACATTGTTAAAACTGCTTTCAGGAGAATCACACAGTTAGCACATTGCCGCTCAGTAAACTGGGCTCTCTACCAGGCTGGCTCCAGGCTGGGTTAGGCTGGTTACCTGCTGCAGGGCTGGGTTAGGAGGAGGTGTGTAGGGCTGGGTAAGGAGGAGGTGTGTAGGTTAGGGCTGGGTTAGGAGGAGGTGTGTAGGGCTGGGTTAGGAGGAGGTATGTAGGTTAGGGCTGGGTTAGGAGGAGGTGTGTAGGGCTTGGTTAGGAGGAGGTATGTAGGTTAGGGCTGGGTTAGGAGGAGGTGTGTAGGGCTTGGTTAGAAGGAGGTGTGTAGGTTAGGGCTGGGTTAGGAGGAGGTGTGTAGGTTAGGGCTGGGTTAGGAGGAGGTGTGTAGGGCTGGGTTAGGAGGAGGTGTGCAGGGCTGGGTTAGGAGAAGGTGTGTAGGTTAGGGCTTGGTTAGGAGGAGGTGTGTAGGGCTGGGTTAGGAGGAGGTGTGTAGGGTTGGGTTAGGAGGAGGTGTGTAGGTTAGGGCTGGGTTAGGATGAGGTGTGTAGGTTAGGGTTGGGTTAGGGGGAGGTGTGTAGGGCTGGGTTAGGATGAGGTGTGTAGGTTAGGGCTGGGTTAGGAGGAGGTGTGTAGGTTAGGGTTGGGTTAGGAGGAGGTGTGTAGGGCTGGGTTAGGATGAGGTGTGTAGGTTAGGGTTGGGTTAGGGGGAGGTGTGTAGGGCTGGGTTAGGATGAGGTGTGTAGGTTAGGGCTGGGTTAGGAGGAGGTGTGTAGGTTAGGGCTGTGTTAGGAGGAGGTGTGTAGGTTAGGAGGAGGTGTGTAGGTTAGGGCTGGGTTAGGAGGAGGTGTGTAGGGCTGGGTTAGGAGGAGGTGTGTAGGTTAGGGCTTGGTTAGGAGGAGGTGTGTAGGGCTGGGTTAGGAGGAGGTGTGTAGGGCTGGGTTAGGAGGAGGTGTGTAGGTTAGGGCTTGGTTAGGAGGAGGTGTGTAGGGCTGGGTTAGGAGGAGGTGTGTAGGGTTGGGTTAGGAGGAGGTGTGTAGGTTAGGGCTGGGTTAGGATGAGGTGTGTAGGGTTGGGTTAGGGGGAGGTGTGTAGGGCTGGGTTAGGATGAGGTGTGTAGGTTAGGGCTGGGTTAGGAGGAGGTGTGTAGGTTAGGGCTGGGTTAGGAGGAGGTGTGTAGGGCTGGGTTAGGATGAGGTGTGTAGGTTAGGGTTGGGTTAGGGGGAGGTGTGTAGGGCTGGGTTAGGATGAGGTGTGTAGGTTAGGGCTGGGTTAGGAGGAGGTGTGTAGGTTAGGGCTGTGTTAGGAGGAGGTGTGTAGGTTAGGAGGAGGTGTGTAGGTTAGGGCTGGGTTAGGAGGAGGTGTGTAGGGCTGGGTTAGGAGGAGGTGTGTAGGTTAGGGCTTGGTTAGGAGGAGGTGTGTAGGGCTGGGTTAGGAGGAGGTGTGTAGGGCTGGGTTAGGAGGAGGTGTGTAGGTTAGGGCTTGGTTAGGAGGAGGTGTGTAGGGCTGGGTTAGGAGGAGGTGTGTAGGTTAGGGCTGGGTTAGGAGGAGGTGTGTAGGTTAGGGCTGGGTTAGGAGTAGGTGTGTAGGTTAGGGCTGGGTTAGGAGGAGGTGTGTAGGTTAGGGCTGGGTTAGGAGGAGGTGTGTAGGTTAGGGCTGGGTTAGGAGGAGGTGTGTAGGGCTTGGTTAGGAGGAGGTGTGTAGGGCTTGGTTAGGAGGAGGTGTGTAGGGCTGGGTTAGGAGGAGGTGTGTAGGGCTGGGTTAGGAGGAGGTTTGTAGGGCTGGGTTAGGAGGAGGTGTGTAGGTTAGGGCTGTGTTAGGAGGAGGTGTGTAGGTTAGGGTTGGGTTAGGAGGAGGTGTGTAGGTTAGGAGGAGGTGTGTAGGGCTGGGTTAGGAGGAGGTGTGTAGGTTAGGGCTGGGTTAGGAGGAGGTGTGTAGGTTAGGGCTGGGTTAGGAGGAGGTGTGTAGGTTAGGGCTGGGTTAGGAGGAGGTGTGTAGGTTAGGGCTGTGTTAGGAGGAGGTGTGTAGGTTAGGAGGAGGTGTGTAGGTTAGGGCTGAGTTAGGAGGAGGTGTGTAGGTTAGGGCTTGGTTAGGAGGAGGTGTGTAGGGCTGGGTTAGGAGGAGGTTTGTAGGGCTGGGTTAGGAGGAGGTGTGTAGGTTAGGGCTGTGTTAGGAGGAGGTGTGTAGGTTAGGGTTGGGTTAGGAGGAGGTGTGTAGGTTAGGAGGAGGTGTGTAGGGCTGGGTTAGGAGGAGGTGTGTAGGTTAGGGCTGGGTTAGGAGGAGGTGTGTAGGTTAGGGCTGGGTTAGGAGGAGGTGTGTAGGTTAGGGCTGGGTTAGGAGGAGGTGTGTAGGTTAGGGCTGTGTTAGGAGGAGGTGTGTAGGTTAGGAGGAGGTGTGTAGGTTAGGGCTGAGTTAGGAGGAGGTGTGTAGGTTAGGGCTTGGTTAGGAGGAGGTGTGTAGGGCTGGGTTAGGAGGAGGTGTGTAGGGCTGGGTTAGGAGGAGGTGTGTAGGTTAGGGCTTGGTTAGGAGGAGGTGTGTAGGGCTGGGTTAGGAGGAGGTGTGTAGGTTAGGGTTAGGAGGAGGTGTGTAGGGCTGGGTTAGGAGGAGGTGTGTAGGTTAGGGCTGGGTTAGGAGGAGGTGTGTAGGTTAGGGCTCGGTTAGGAGGAGGTGTGTAGGTTAGGGCTGGGTTAGGAGGAGGTGTGTAGGTTAGGGCTGGGTTAGGAGGAGGTGTGTAGGTTAGGGGCTGGGTTAGGAGGAGGTGTGTAGGTTAGGGCTGGGTTAGGAGGAGGTGTGTAGGTTAGGGCTGGGTTAGGAGGAGGTGTGTAGGTTAGGGCTGGGTTAGGAGGAGGTGTGTAGGTTAGGGCTTGGTTAGGAGGAGGTGTGTAGGGTTGGGTTAGGAGGAGGTGTGTAGGTTAGGGCTTGGTTAGGAGGAGGTGTGTAGGGTTGGGTTAGGAGGAGGTGTGTAGGTTAGGGCTGGGTTAGGAGGAGGTGTGTAGGTTAGGGCTGGGTTAGGAGGAGGAGTTCAGGGCAGTTATTGGTTAGGTGTGCAGTTCTACCTGACTGTTTATTCCCACTCCCTGTCCTCCTCTTCTCCTAGTTCATACCTGGTTCCTACCACCTGTCCTCTCCCCCAGGTATTAAACTATGGTTCCTCCTCTCCTGTTATTAAACTGTGTGCTATCTGACTGTTTTTCCCTACACCCTGTGCCTCTCCTCTCCCCCAGGTCAAGGTCTACGGGCCCAGCTTCACGCGACTCCATGTCCCCTGGCCGGTGCTGAGCAGAGAGGCAGAGTTCCTCAAGATTAAAGTCCCCACTAAGAAGGTAAGACCTCCACCGCTATACAGCCCTGTGTGCGTGTGTGTGTGTGTGTGTGTGTGTGTGTGTGTGTGTGTGTGTGTGTGTGTGTGTGTGTGTGTGATCCCATGGATGGATCCTCCCCTAACACAAACAGGGGGTTCATCTCGGTGGGGCCCTGCAGCGCTTGTTCCTTTTTTAAACTAATCCGTTGTTGTTGCTTTGTTTCTAGTAGTTTAACCGTGTTTAATATTGCATCAGATTACCCATCAGGCTACAGTAGAGCCACACAAAGACTGACTTGCCTAGTTAAATAAAGGTTAATTTTTTTTTGTTAAGGGTTTCAGTGACTTCATTAGCTGTGGTTGCTGATGTGTATATGGTTGAATCATCAGCATACATGAACACACAGGCTTTGTTTTATGCCAGTGGCAGGTCATTGGTAAAAATAGAAAAGAGTAGAGGGCCTAGAGAGCTGCCCTGTGGTACACCACACTTTACATGTTTAACATTAGAGAAGCTTCCATTAAAGAAAACCCTCTGAGTTCTATTAGACGGATTGATCTGATTCCATGATATGACAGAGGTTGAAAAGCCATAACCTGTTATTGAAAAAACTTGTGTTATGGTCAATAATATCAAAGGCTGCACTGAAATCTAACAGAACATCTCCACCATCTTCTTATTATCAATTTATTTCAACCAATCATCAGTCTTTGTGTCAGTGCAGTACATGTTGAGTGTCCTTCTCTATAAGCATGCTGAAAGTCTGTTGTTAATTAGTTTACAGAGAAATAGCATTGTATTTGGTCAAACACCATTTTTTTTCCAACAGTTTGCTAAGCGCTGGCAGCAAGCTGATAGGTCTGCTGTTAGAACCAGTAAAGGCCGCTTTACCACTTGGGTAGCTGAATGACTTTGTCTTCCCTCCAGGCCTGAGGACTAACACTTTCCTCTAGGCTCAGATTAAAGATATGACAGATAGGAGTGGCTATAGAGTCAGATACCATCCTCAGTAGCTTTCCATCTAAGTTGTCAATGACAGGAGGTTTGTCATCATTGACCTCTCCCACACTAACTTTACAAAATTCAAACTTGCAATACTTTTCATTCATTATTAGTTTTTTTATGCATGAATACAATGACTCACTGTTGTTGTTTGCATTTCCTGCCTCAGTTTTCCCACTTTGTCAATGAAGTAATCATTAAAATAATTGGCAACATCAGATGGTTTTGTGAAAGATGGAGTTGAATTTGTCTTTCTGCCCCTAATTTCATTTAAAGTACTCCAATGTTTTTTTTTTCATTTTTTATATCATTGATCTTGGCTTCATAATACAGTTTCTTCTTCTTCTTGTTGAGTTTAGTCACATAATTTCTCAGTTTGCAGTAAGTCAGCCAGTCAGACTTATTAGCCAATCCTTTTTCTAGTTTTTCAATTCCTCATCAATCCATGGAGCCTTAACAGTTCTACACATCTCCTCCTAACCCAGCCCTACACACCTCCTCCTCCTAACCCAACCCTACACACCTCAGTTTCTTAACAGGTGCATGTTTATCAATAATTGGAAGAAGCAATTTCATAAATTCATCAAATCAAATCAAATTGTATTGGTCACATACGTGGTTAGCAGTTATTGTGGGTGTAGCGAAATGCTTGTGCTTCTAGTTCCGACAGTGCAGTAATATCTAACAAGTAATATCTAACAGCTTCACAACATATACCAGAATACACATACATCTAAGTAAGAAAGGATTGAGAATATATACATTAATGTCAGGGCAGCATTGGACTGAGATACAGTGGTATAGTAAGCTTTATAGTATATAGTATACACATAAGAGATTGGTGATGCAGTATATAAACATGATTAAGTTACTAAGATACTGTAGAATAGTATAGTGTACAGTTAAAACATATGAGATGAGTGATGCAGATACAGAAACATTATTAAAGTGACTAGTGTTCTATTCCTTAAAGTGGCTGGTGATTCTAATCTATGTCTATAGACAGCAGTCTCTGAAATACTAGAGATGAATGTTTAACAGTCAGTGGTGAAGTATAGAGTACAATACAGTATATACATAGAGATGGTTGTTTAACAGTCAGTGGTGAAATATAGAGTACAATACAGTATATACATAGAGATGGTTGTTTAACAGTCAGTGGTGAAGTATAGAGTACAATACAGTATATACAGAGATGGTTGTTTAACAGTCAGTGGTGTAGTATAGAGTACAATACAGTATATACATAGAGATGGTTGTTTAACAGTCAGTGGTGAAGTATAGAGTACAATACAGTATATACATAGAGATGGTTGTTTAACAGTCAGTGGTGAAGTATAGAGTACAATACAGTATATACATAGAGATGGTTGTTTAACAGTCAGTGGTGAAGTATAGAGTACAATACAGTATATACATAGAGATGGTTGTTTAACAGTCTCTGATGTACTAGAGATGAATGTTTAACAGTCTCTGATGTACTAGAGATGAATGTTTAACAGTCTCTGATGTACTAGAGATGAATGTTTAACAGTCTCTGATGTACTAGAGATGAATGTTTAACAGTCTCTGATGTACTAGAGATGAATGTTTAACAGTCTCTGATGTACTAGAGATGAATGTTTAACAGTCTCTGATGTACTAGAGATGAATGTTTAACAGTCTCTGATGTACTAGAGATGAATGTTTAACAGTCTCTGATGTACTAGAGATGAATGTTTAACAGTCTCTGGTGTACTAGAGATGGTTGTTTAACAGTCAGTGGTGAAGTATAGAGTACAATACAGTATATACATAGAGATAGTTGTTTAGCAGTCAGTGGTGAAGTATAGAGTACAATACAGTATATACATAGAGATGGTTGTTTAACAGTCAGTGGTGTAGTATAGAGTACAATACAGTATATACATAGAGATGGTTGTTTAACAGTCAGTGGTGAAGTATAGAGTACAATACAGTATATACATAGAGATGGTTGTTTAACAGTCAGTGGTGAAGTATAGAGTACAATACAGTATATACATAGAGATGGTTGTTTAACAGTCAGTGGTGAAGTATAGAGTACAATACAGTATATACATAGTGATGGTTGTTTAACAGTCTCTGATGTACTAGAGATGAATGTTTAACAGTCTCTGATGTACTAGAGATGAATGTTTAACAGTCTCTGATGTACTAGAGATGAATGTTTAACAGTCTCTGATGTACTAGAGATGAATGTTTAACAGTCTCTGATGTACTAGAGATGAATGTTTAACAGTCTCTGATGTACTAGAGATGAATGTTTAACAGTCTCTGATGTACTAGAGATGAATGTTTAACAGTCTCTGATGTACTAGAGATGAATGTTTAACAGTCTCTGATGTACTAGAGATGAATGTTTAACAGTCTCTGGTGTACTAGAGATGGTTGTTTAACAGTCAGTGGTGAAGTATAGAGTACAATACAGTATATACATAGAGATAGTTGTTTAGCAGTCAGTGGTGAAGTATAGAGTACAATACAGTATATACATAGAGATGGTTGTTTAACAGTCAGTGGTGAAGTATAGAGTACAATACAGTATATACATAGAGATAGTTGTTTAGCAGTCAGTGGTGAAGTATAGAGTACAATACAGTATATACATAGAGATGGTTGTTTAACAGTCAGTGGTGAAGTATAGAGTACAATACAGTATATACATAGAGATAGTTGTTTAGCAGTCAGTGGTGAAGTATAGAGTACAATACAGTATATACATAGAGATGGTTGTTTAACAGTCAGTGGTGAAGTATAGAGTACAATACAGTATATACATAGAGATGGTTGTTTAACAGTCAGTGGTGAAGTATAGAGTACAATACAGTATATACATAGAGATGGTTGTTTAACAGTCTCTGATGTACTAGAGATGAATGTTTAACAGTCTCTGATGTACTAGAGATGAATGTTTAACAGTCTCTGATGTACTAGAGATGAATGTTTAACAGTCTCTGATGTACTAGAGATGAATGTTTAACAGTCTCTGATGTACTAGAGATGAATGTTTAACAGTCTCTGATGTACTAGAGATGAATGTTTAACAGTCTCTGATGTACTAGAGATGAATGTTTAACAGTCTCTGATGTACTAGAGATGAATGTTTAACAGTCTCTGATGTACTAGAGATGAATGTTTAACAGTCTCTGGTGTACTAGAGATGGTTGTTTAACAGTCAGTGGTGAAGTATAGAGTACAATACAGTATATACATAGAGATAGTTGTTTAGCAGTCAGTGGTGAAGTATAGAGTACAATACAGTATATACATAGAGATGGTTGTTTAACAGTCAGTGGTGTAGTATAGAGTACAATACAGTATATACATAGAGATGGTTGTTTAACAGTCAGTGGTGAAGTATAGAGTACAATACAGTATATACATAGAGATGGTTGTTTAACAGTCAGTGGTGAAGTATAGAGTACAATACAGTATATACATAGAGATGGTTGTTTAACAGTCAGTGGTGAAGTATAGAGTACAATACAGTATATACATAGAGATGGTTGTTTAACAGTCTCTGATGTACTAGAGATGAATGTTTAACAGTCTCTGATGTACTAGAGATGAATGTTTAACAGTCTCTGATGTACTAGAGATGAATGTTTAACAGTCTCTGATGTACTAGAGATGAATGTTTAACAGTCTCTGATGTACTAGAGATGAATGTTTAACAGTCTCTGATGTACTAGAGATGAATGTTTAACAGTCTCTGATGTACTAGAGATGAATGTTTAACAGTCTCTGATGTACTAGAGATGAATGTTTAACAGTCTCTGATGTACTAGAGATGAATGTTTAACAGTCTCTGGTGTACTAGAGATGGTTGTTTAACAGTCAGTGGTGAAGTATAGAGTACAATACAGTATATACATAGAGATAGTTGTTTAGCAGTCAGTGGTGAAGTATAGAGTACAATACAGTATATACATAGAGATGGTTGTTTAACAGTCAGTGGTGAAGTATAGAGTACAATACAGTATATACATAGAGATAGTTGTTTAGCAGTCAGTGGTGAAGTATAGAGTACAATACAGTATATACATAGAGATGGTTGTTTAACAGTCAGTGGTGAAGTATAGAGTACAATACAGTATATACATAGAGATAGTTGTTTAGCAGTCAGTGGTGAAGTATAGAGTACAATACAGTATATACATAGAGATGGTTGTTTAACAGTCAGTGGTGAAGTATAGAGTACAATACAGTATATACATAGAGATAGTTGTTTAGCAGTCAGTGGTGAAGTATAGAGTACAATACAGTATATACAAAGAGATGGTTGTTTAACAGTCAGTGGTGAAGTATAGAGTACAATACAGTATATACATAGAGATAGTTGTTTAGCAGTCAGTGGTGAAGTATAGAGTACAATACAGTATATACATAGAGATGGTTGTTTAACAGTCAGTGGTGAAGTATAGAGTACAATACAGTATATACATAGAGATGGTTGTTTAACAGTCAGTGGTGAAGTATAGAGTACAATACAGTATTACATAGAGATGGTTGTTTAACAGTCAGTGGTGAAGTATAGAGTACAATACAGTATATACATAGAGATGGTTGTTTAGCAGTCAGTGGTGAAGTATAGAGTACAATACAGTATATACATAGAGATGGTTGTTTAGCAGTCAGTGGTGAAGTATAGAGTACAATACAGTATATACATAGAGATGGTTGTTTAGCAGTCAGTGGTGAAGTATAGAGTACAATACAGTATATACATAGAGATGGTTGTTTAGCAGTCAGTGGTGAAGTATAGAGTACAATACAGTATATACATAGAGATGGTTGTTTAGCAGTCAGTGGTGAAGTATAGAGTACAATACAGTATATACATAGAGATGGTTGTTTAACAGTCAGTGGTGAAGTATAGAGTACAATACAGTATATACATAGAGATGGTTGTTTAGCAGTCAGTGGTGAAGTATAGAGTACAATAGATAGATAGATACTTTATTGATCCCCGGGGGGGAAATTTCATTGTCAAGCAGCTACAACAAAAACACAGGGCAGGTGCAAAATGCCACAACGAAAATACACAAAAGACAGATACACGGTACATGATACATAGAGTGGCAGTATGAAAAAGTATAGAAATACAAGATATCTGGAGTGCAAAAAAAGCTATAAAAGGACATTGCATAGTATGGGTGGTTGGCTGAATATGTACACTATACATTGGTGGATGTTGGATGGTTAACTATACTATACAGGTCGATGGCAGATAAATACTTCAGTAGCTAAAAATGCGTATCATATGAGCGAGGGTAATAATAGTTTACTTAATAGACATACTGGTTAAATGAACAGGTAAGTGAAAATTTTGCATGGTTAAATTAGCTGTACAGTTAGGTATACAGTTATATTTACAGATAAGTGAATACTTGCATGTTTACACAAACTGTACAGGTAAATGACAGGAAGAGATACTTTAATAGCTAAATGTGTGTATGATATCATTTGGGGTAATAATAGTAATTCCCTTAAAATACAGTCCTTAGTGCGCAGGGTTTAATTACAGACAACTGCACTTATTGCACATTCGATATACTAAAAGCAATGAGAAAAGGTGCAACTGGCAGGATACTAATATGCATTCCTGAGTGAATGCCTACGTAAGTTAAGTCCAATAATTACTTACAATATTGCATGTGATATAATATAACAACTGTACATGAGTATGTATATACAGACCTGTATGAATAAATAGGTCCTGAGTGGATGAGTGCTGACGGACCAGAGTTACTCACGGATGGATGCATAATTGTTAAACTAGGTCCTAGCACCCCAACAGTTCCAGATCTATGTTGCCGACGGCACGGCACCCCGGTGAGGCATTATATAGTCTCATAGCCGCCGGCAGGAAGGACCTCCTGTAGCGCTCTCTGGCACACCGTGGTGGGATCAGTCTGTGACTGAAAGTGCTCCTCTGCGTCATAACCATAGCGTGCAGAGGGTGGGTGACGTTGTCCATGATGGCCAGCAGTTTGGCCAGGATCCGTCTCTCCGCCACCTCCTCTAGAGTGTCAAGGCTCATCCCCAGGACAGAGCTAGCCTTCCTGATCAGCTTATTTACCCGAGAAGCATCACCGGCTTTGATGTTTGCTCCCCAGCACACCACTGCAAAAAAGATGGCACTGGCCACCACAGACTGGTAGAAGGTATGCAGTAGTTTACTGCACACGTTGAAGGACCTGAGCCTCCTCAGAAAGTAGAGTCGGCTCTGGCCCTTTTTGTACAGGGCCCCGGTGTTACCAGCCCATTCCAGCCTGTTGTCCATATGGACACCCAGGAACTTGTATGACTCAACCATTTCCACATCCATCCCCTTTATAGGGACTGCAGTCAGTTGTGCCTTGGTTCTCCTGAAGTCCACCACCATCTCCTTAGTTTTGCTGATGTTGAGCTGAAGGTGGTTCTGCTCACACCACAACACAAAGTCACTGATTGTGCTCCTGTACTCCTCATCCTGCCCACCCCTGATGCACCCTACAATAGCAGAGTCATCCGAGAACTTCTGTAGGTGGCATGTTTCAGAGTTATATCTGAAGTCTGAGGTGTAGAGGGTGAACAGGAAGGGGGACAGGACCGTACCCTGGGGGGCCCCTGTGTTGCTAACTGCCCGTTCTGACACACAGCTCTGTAGTCGCACAAATTGTGGCCTACCGGTCAGGTAGTCCGTGACCCAGGAGACTAAGGGTGCTTCCACTTTCCTCCTCCTCATCTTCTCACCCTGTAGCAGGGGCTGAATGGTATTGAAGGCACTGGAGAAGTCAAAAAACATGACCCTCACAGTGCAACCTGCGTTGTCCAGGTGAGAGTAGGCCCTCTGCAGAAGGTAGATGATTGCATCATCCACCCCGATGTTGCGCTGGTATGCAAACTGCAGGGGGTCCATTGATGAACACAACAGGGGTCTGAGGTGAGCGAGGACTAACCTTTCCAGGGTCTTCATCATGTGGGATGTTAGCGCTACAGGTCTGAAGTCATTCAGGACAGTGGGGTGTGCCTTCTTGGGCACTGGGACGAGGCAGGATGTTTTCCACAGCACAGGGACCCTTTCTAGGCTCAGGCTAAGGTTGAAAAGACGCTGGAGTATTCCACACAGTTGGTCAGCACAGACCCTCAGCACCCTTGGGCTGATGCCATCAGGGCCCGCCGCTTTCCACTGGTGTAGTCTCTCCAGCTCTCTCTTCACTTGGTTGGTGGTGAAAGCCAGCCCAGGTGGGGAGGTGGGGGGAAGGGGGGTGTTGAGGATCAGTCCAGGGGGGGCAGGGGCGGAGGTGGGGTCACTGATTGTCTCAGCAGAGGTGCTGTGAGCAAAGTGGGGGTGGGATAGCCGTGAGGGTGTGTGGTCTGGGGAGCTGGAGGGGAGGTGGACAGGGCCAGTATCGAACCTGTTAAAAAATTGGTTCAGCTCATTGGCTCTGTCCTGGGTCCCCTCCGTCTGCCCACTGTTTGACTTTTTGAAGCCAGTGATATTTCTCATACCCTTCCACACCTCTCTCACCTGGCTCTGCCTCAGCTTGTCCTCCATCTTCTCCTTATACACTCTCTTCCCCTCAGCAATCCGCAACTTCAGCTCCCTCTGGACGCATTTCAATTTGTCCTTGTCCTTCTCCTTGAAGGCCCTCTTCTTCTCATTCAGCAGGGCCTTCAGGTCGCTGGTGACCCAGGGTTTATTGTTTGGGAAACAGCGTACCTTCCTGGTGGGTACAGTGTTGTCTACACAAAAATTAATATAGTCTGTTATGCAGTCAGTGAGTCCATCGATGTCATCCCCATGAGCCTCACAGAGCACATCCCAGTCTGTTGTTTTAAAGCAGTCCTGTAGGGCCTCATTCGCCTCAGGGGACCATCTCCTAATAGTCCTGGTGGTTGCAGGCTGCTGTTGGACCATAGGCCTGTAGAGTGGGGTGAGGTGGACAAGGTTGTGATCCGATCTACCGAGGGGAGGTAGTGCAGTGGAGTTGTATGCATCCTTCACATTAGCATATAACAAGTCCAGAGTTTTATTATTCCTGGTTGGGCACTTCACGAACTGTTTGAACGTGGACAGCGTTGAAGAGAGAGATGCATGGTTAAAATCCCCCGAAATGGCAAAGAAAGCACTGGGATGTGCTGTCTGTAACCTCGCGATAACAGAGTGGATGACGTCACACGCTGCGTTTGCGTCAGCAGAGGGCGGGATGTAAACAATAACAGCAATGGCCGCCGTGAGTTCCCTCTGCAAATAGTAGGGTCTCAGGCTAACGGCTAACAGCTCAATGTCCGGGCTACAAAACTTTTCCTTAAGAGTAATATGTTTCGGATGACACCATCTGTTGTTAACTAATAAAGCCAGCCCACCACCCTTACTCTTACCGGAAGAGACGCGATCCCTGTCCGCTCTGATGGTCTGGAAACCGTCGATAGTGACGTTCTGTATGGGGATGTTGTCGTTCAGCCAAGTCTCCGAAAAAAACATTAGGCGATAAATCCTTTGTCCACGAACAAGTCCCGCCAACTCATCCATCTTGTTATGTAGAGCCCTCACATTGCCCATAATAATAGATGGTATAGCCGGCTTGTACTTGAACCTCCTCCGCTTCGCCTTACATTTCAATCCCGCCCTGCGTCCACGGCGTCGTCTTTTCAACTCGTCCGGAATATCAAACTTTTCCCTGGGGAGCAGCAGCGCTGCGTGGGCTAAATCCAGGAGCTGGGCTCTGTTGTAAACAATAACAGTTGACGACTCCTGTCGACGTTCAGCTGCGATAAAATCCATAAAATCCATAATCCTGAACTATTATAGTTCAACTGTAGCAAAATAAAAAATAAAACTAAAGAAAATAGACGAAATAGACGAAAGAAAACGAACTAAAACAACAATTAATGCACGAACAACGGGAGCTGCTTAACAGGCGACCAGCAGGGCGGCGCCAAACCTACAGTATATACATAGAGATGGTTGTTTAACAGTCAGTGTTGAAGTATAGAGTACAATACAGTATATACATAGAGATGGTTGTTTAACAGTCAGTGGTGAAGTATAGAGTACAATACAGTATATACATAGAGATGGTTGTTTAGCAGTCAGTGGTGAAGTATAGAGTACAATACAGTATATACATAGAGATGGTTGTTTAACAGTCAGTGGTGAAGTATAGAGTACAATACAGTATATACATAGAGATGGTTGTTTAACAGTCAGTGGTGAAGTATAGAGTACAATACAGTATATACATAGAGATGGTTGTTTAACAGTCAGTGGTGAAGTATAGAGTACAATACAGTATATACATAGAGATGGTTGTTTAACAGTCAGTGGTGAAGTATAGAGTACAATACAGTATTTACATAGAGATGGTTGTTTAACAGTCAGTGGTGAAGTATAGAGTACAATACAGTATATACATAGAGATGGTTGTTTAACAGTCAGTGGTGAAGTATAGAGTACAATACAGTATATACATAGAGATGGTTGTTTAACAGTCAGTGGTGAAGTATAGAGTACAATTAAGCAATAAGGCACGAGGGGGTTTGTTTCTATATGGCCAATATACCACGGCTAAGGGCTGTTCCTAGGCACAACCATTAGCCGTGATATATTGGCCATATACCACAAACCCTGAGGTGCCTTATTGCAATTATAAACTGGTTACTAAAGTAATTAGAGCAATAAAAACAAATTATTTGTCATTCCCATGGTATACGGTCTCATATACCACAGCTGTCAACCAATCAACATTCAGGGCTGGAACCACCCAGTTTATGTGAGGGTTTGACTGAGGACAGGCCTCTGACTCCCACTAGGGGGAGTGAGAGGACCACAGCCAAGCCCTCACAACATAACAAGGGGAAGTAAATGGTCCCCAATCAGAGACAGCTCTCTAGAGTTGTTTCTGATTGGGGATAGTATTTAGGCACTCCACACATCCACAAATGTGTGGATCATTATTTGTATTTGTGTCTGTCTGCAGTTGTGCCAGAACTCACATAAGTCACTTTGTATTACAAACTCTCCTGTGTTATTATACGTTTCATGAGTACATCTCGTAAAATAAGTAGGAATGACTCTCCATGAATGCTCCGTGTATCGTCCCTTAAATACACATCGTGACAGAATGATCCACCACCCTGGGACGCAGCGTATAACAACTGTGAGAAATATCCTCCTTGGAAAGGGGAGAACTCCCGAGGAGGAATTCTCCCATGAGCCTTCGACGGGAGAGAGCTGGTGTCGTAAGGGAAAGGGTCGACGGGCCAGAAAGGCGAAGGACCAGCCTGGAGCCCAGAAGAACCCCCAAACTGTTTTTGGGGGGGGGCTATGGGGGTGGTCGGGGATCGATGGAGAAGAGCCCCGACCACTGCACTCGTGGGGGTTCCAGGAGGAGCCCCTACAGAAATGGGAGCAGGAGTACAGAGAGGAGTCGGAGGAAGACGACAATGTGCTTCTGTTCCCTCACTCGTGGGGGCTCCCGGAGGAGTCCTCACAGGAAGGGGATTGGCGATGGAGAGAGGAAGAACGGGGCAGTAGCAGCCCTCCAACGCCAGTTCCCAACCCGGTGCCTCCAGTGCCGGCCCAGAGTCAGGTACGGTCCGTGCCTGCTCCACGCACCACACCATCGGTGCGCACTCACAGCCCGGTACGGTCAATGCCGACTTCGCGCACCACACCATCGGTGCGCATCCAGAGCCCGGAGAAGCTGAAGGAAGGGGATCGCCCACCACTTCGGATGCCAACGATCCACAACAGGAAAAAACCAGAGGGTTTTTTTGAACAACCGAAGGAGGAACAGACGAGGTGGTGGAGAGCCTGGGTTGCTCTTCCCCTTTAGACGCAACAGGACCCGTTTCTACAAGAGATAGAGGAGGAGGAGGACTTCGAGCGCCGACTGGCACTCGTGAATAAGCTGATGGATAGACGGGAGCGGGCTTATAATACAACGAAGGCCCGCAGCTCAGAGCCTCCAGCGAAGGTCAGCAACCCGGAACCTCCAGCGAAGGTCAGCAACCCGGAACCTCCAGCGAAGGTCCGCAGCCCGAAGCCTACAGCGAAGGTCCGCAGCCCGGAACCTCCATCGAAGGTCCGCAGCCCGGAACCTCCATCGAAGGTCCAAAGCCCGGAGCCTACAGCGAAGGTCCAAAGCCCGGAGCCTCCAGAGAAGGTCCAAAGCCCGGAGCCTACAGCGAAGGTCCAAAGCCCGGAGCCCCCAGAGAAGGTCCGGAGCCTCCAGCTAAGGCCCGCAGCCCGGAACCTCTAGCGAAGGCCCGCAGCCCGGAACCTCCAGCGAAGGTCCGCAGCCCGGAGCCTCCAGCGAAGGTCCGCAGCCCGGAGCCTCCAGCGAAGGTCCGCAGCCCGGAGCCTCCAGCGAAGGTCCGCAGCCCGGAGCCTCCAGCGAAGGTCCGCAGCCCGGAGCCTCCAGCGAAGGTCCGCAGCCCGGAGCCTCCAGCGAAGGTCCGCAGCCCGGAGCCTCCAGCGAAGGACGTCTGCTCAACTCCAGTGCCAGAGCAGTACGTTCCACAGGTGCCCAGTCCGGGGCCGGTCATCTGCTCCACTCCAGTGCCAGAGCAGTCCGCTCCACCGGAGCCCAGTCCGGGGCCGGTCGTCTGCTTCATTCCAATGCTAGAGCAGTACGCTCCACCGGTGCCCAGTCCGGGGCCGGTCGTCTGCCCCACTCCAGTACCAGAGCAGTTCGCTCCACCGGTGCCCAGTCCAGGTTCGGCCATCCGCTCCACTCCAGTGCCAGAGCAGTCCGCTCTGCCGGTGTCTAGTCCGGGTCCGGCCGTCCGCTCCACTCCAGTGCCAGAGCAGTCCGCTCCGCCGGTGCCCAGTCTGGGTCCGGCCATCCGTGCAATGGGGATGTAAGGAGGAAGCTGCCTTCAAAAACTACGTCAAACCCGAGACCGGGGCCGGAGCCTCCACCAAAAACAACCTCCCCAGTACTCCCCAAGTTCCCCCTGCTATATATATTTTTTTGTATTTTGGACTTTGTGTTTTCCGATCGGGGGGAGGTATCGCGGTCAGGAGCCCGCGCCTTGGGGGGGGGGCTACTGTGAGAGTTTGACTGAGGACAGGCCTCTGACCACAGCCAAGCCCTCACAACATAACAAGGGGAAGTAAATGGTGTATATATAGTGTAGATAGTATATATAGTGCAGATAGTATATATGGTGTAGATAGTGTAGATAGTATATATGGTGTAGATAGTATATATACAGTGTAGATAGTATATATGGTGTAGATAGTATATATATACAGTGTATATAGTATATATGGTGTAGATAGTATATATACAGTGTAGATATTATATATTGTGTAGATAGTATATATACAGTGTAGATAGTGTATATGGTGTAGATAGTGTAGATAGTATATATGGTGTAGATAGTGTAGATAGTGTATATGGTGTAGATAGTGTATATATACAGTGTAGATAGTATATATATATACGGTGTAGATTGTGTATATAGTGTAGATAGTATATATATAGTGTAGATAGTATATATGCAGTGTAGATAGTATATATGGTGTAGATAGTGTAGATAGTATATATGGTGTAGATAGTGTGTATATACAGTGTAGATAGTACATATGGTGTAGATAGTGTATATATACAGTGTAGATAGTATATATGGTGTAGATAGTGTAGATAGTATATATGGTGTAGATAGTGTATATATGGTGTAGATAGTGTATATAGTGTAGATAGTATATATAGTGTAGATAGTATATATGGTGTAGATAGTATATATGGTGTAGATAGTGTAGATAGTGTATATATAGTGTAGATAGTGTAGATAGTATACATATAGTGTAGATAGTATATATGGTGTAGATGGTGTAGATAGTATATATGGTGTAGATAGTGTATATATAGTGTAGATAGTATATATGGTGTAGATAGTATATATGGTGTAGATAGTGTAGACAGTGTAGATAGTGTATATATAGTGTAGATAGTGTAGATAGTGTATATATATAGTGTAGATAGTATATATGGTGTAGATGGTGTAGATAGTATATATGGTGTAGATGGTGTAGAGAGTATATATGGTGTAGATAGTGTAGATAGAATATATGGTGTAGATAGTGTAGATAGTATATATGGTGTAGATAGTGTATATATAGTGTAGATAGTGTATATATAGGGTAGATAGTATATATGGTGTAGATAGTGTATATATAGTGTAGATAGTATATATGGTGTAGATAGTGTAGATAGTGTATATACAGTGTAGATAGTGTAGATAGTATAGATGGTGTAGATAGTGTATATATAGTGTAGACAGTGTATATATAGGGTAGATAGTATATATGGTTTAGATAGTATATATGGTGTAGATAGTATATATATGGTGTAGATAGTATATATGGTGTAGATAGTGTATATATGGTGTAGATAGTATATATATGGTGTAGATAGTGTATATATGGTGTAGATAGTATATATGGTGAAGATAGTGTAGATAGTATATATGGTGTAGATAGTATGTATGGTGTAGATAGTATATATGGTGTAGATAGTATATATGGTGTAGATAGTGTAGATAGTGTATATATAGTGTAGATAGTGTATATGGTGTAGATAGTGTAGATAGTATATACAGTATAGATAGTATATATACAGTGTAGATAGTGTATATATAGTGTAGATAGTATATATGGTGTAGATAGTGCAGATAGTATATATGGTGTAGATAGTATATATACGGTAGATAGTGTAGATAGTATATATGGTGTAGATAGTGTAGATAGTGTATATGGTGTAGATAGTATATATGGAGTAGATAGTATATATGGTGTAGACAGTATATACGGTGTAGATAGTGTAGATAGTATATATGGTGTAGATAGTGCAGATAGTATATATGGTGTAGATAGTGTAGATAGTATATATGGTGTAGATAGTATATATGGAGTAGATAGTATATATGGTGTAGACAGTATATACGGTGTAGATAGTGTAGATAGTATATATGGTGTAGATAGTGCAGATAGTATATATGGTGTAGATAGTGTAGATAGTATATATGGTGTAGATAGTATATAAGGTTTAGATAGCGTAGATAGTATATATGGTGTAGATAGTATATATGGTGTAGATAGTGTAGATAGTGTAGATAGTATATATGGTGTAGATAGTATGTATATATATATAGTGTAGATAGTATATATGGTGTAGATAATGTATCCAGTAAGAGTAGAATGAAAGGTGGTGTATATAGTGTAGATATAGTATATATGGTGTAGATATAGTATATATGGTGTAGATAGTGTAGATAGTATATACGGGGTAGATAGTATATACGGTGTAGATAGTGTAGATAGTATATATGGTGTAGATAGTATATAAGGTGTAGATAGTGTAGATAGTAGATAGTATATATGGTGTAGATAGTATATATGGTGTAGATAGTATATATGGTGTAGATAGTGTAGATAGTGTATAGATAGTGTAGATAGTGTATATGGTGTAGATAGTGTAGATAGTATATACAGTATAGATAGTATATATACAGTGTAGATAGTGTATATATAGTGTAGATAGTATATATGGTGTAGATAGTATATATACGGTGTATATAGTGTAGATAGTGTGGATAGTATATATGGTGTAGATAGTATATATGGAGTAGATAGTATATATGGTGTAGACAGTATATACGGTGTAGATAGTGTAGATAGTATATATGGTGTAGATAGTGCAGATAGTATATATGGTGTAGATAGTGTAGATAGTATATATGGTGTAGATAGTATATATGGTGTAGATAGCGTAGATAGTATATATGGTGTAGATAGTGTAGATAGTATATATGGTGTAGATAGTGTAGATAGTATATATGGTGTAGATAGTATGTATATATATATAGTGTAGATAGTATATATGGTGTAGATAATGTATCCAGTAAGAGTAGAATGAAAGGTGGTGTATATAGTGTAGATATAGTATATATGGTGTAGATATAGTATATATGGTGTAGATAGTGTAGATAGTATATACGGGGTAGATAGTATATACGGTGTAGATAGTGTAGATAGTATATATGGTGTAGATAGTATATATGGTGTAGATAGTGTAGATAGTGTAGATAGTATATATGGTGTAGATAGTATATATATAGTGTAGATAGTATATATGGTGTAGATAATGTATACAGTAAGAGTAGAATGAAAGGTGGTGTATATAGTGTAGATATAGTATATATGGTGTAGATAGTGTAGATAGTATATACGGGGTAGATAGTATATACGGTGTAGATAGTGTAGATAGTATATATGGTGTAGATAGTATATATGGTGTAGATAGTATATATGGTGTAGATAGTGTATATATGGTCAGTGTCACTGGTCCTGTTCTATCTCCCCTGATATATAGATACTGTCACTGGTCCTGTTCTATCTCCCCTGATACAGTGGGAAGAACAAGTATTTGATACACTGACGATTTTGCAGGTTTTCCCACTTACAAAGCATGTAGAAGTCTGTAATTTTTATCATAGGTACTCTTCAACTGTGAGTGACGGAATCTAAAACAAAAATCCAGAATATCACATTGTATGATTTTTAAGTAATTAATTTGCATTTTATTGCATGACATAAGTATTTGATACATCAGAAAATAATAACTTAATATTTGGTACAGAAACCTTTGTTTGCAGACATCATACGTTTCCTGTAGTTCTTGACCAGGTTTGCACACACTGCAGCAGGGATTTTGGCCCACTCCTCCATACAGACCTTCTCCAGATCCTTCAGGTTTCGGGGCTGTCGCTGGGCAATACGGACTTTCAGCTCCCTCCAAAGATTTTCTATTGGATTCAGGTCTGGAGACTGGCTAGGCCACTCCAGGACCTTGAGATGCTTCTTACAGAGCCACTCCTTAGTTGCCCTGGCTGTGTGTTTCGGGTCGTTGTCATGCTGGAAGACCCAGCCACGACCCATCTTCAATGCTCTTACAGAGGGAAGGAGGTTGTTGGCCAAGATCTCGCGATACATGGCCCCATCCATCCTCCCCTCAATACGGTGCAGTCGTCCTGTCCCCTTTGCAGAAAAGCATACCCAAAGAATGATGTTTCCACCTCCATGCTTCACGGTTGGGATGGTGTTCTTGGGGTTGTACTCATCACTCTTCTTCCTCCAAACACGGCGAGTGAAGTTTAGACCAAAAAGCTCTATTTTTGTCTCATCAGACCACATGACCTTCTCCCATTCCTCCTCTGGATCATCCAGATGGTCATTGGCAAACGTCAGACGGGCCTGGACATGCGCTGTCTTGAGCAGGGGGACCTTGCGTGCGCTGCAGGATTTTAATCCATGACGGCGTAGTGTGTTACTAATGGTTTTCTTTGAGAATGTGGTCCCAGCTCTCTTCAGGTCATTGCCCAGGTCCTGCCGTGTGGTTCTGGGCTGATCCCTCACCTTCCTCATGATCATTGATGCCCCACGAGGTGAGATCTTGCATGGTGCCTCAGACCGAGGGAGATTGACCTTTATCTTGAACTTCTTCCATTTTCTAATAATTGCGCCAACAGTTGTTGCCTTCTCACCAAGCTGCTTGCCTATTGTCCTGTAGCCCATCCCAGCCTTGTGCAGGTCTACAATTTTATCCCTTATGTCCTTACACAGCTCTCTGGTCTTGGCCATTGTGGAGAGGTTGGAGTCTGTTTGATTGAGTGTGTGGACAGGTGTCTTTTATACAGGTAACGAGTTCAAACAGGTGCAGTTAATACAGGTAATGAGTGGAGAACAGGAGGGCTTCTTAAAGAAAAACTAACAGGTCTGTGAGAGACAGAATTCTTACTGGTTGGTAGGTGATCAAATACTTATGTCATGCAATAAAATGCAAATTAATTATTTAAAAATCATACAATGTGATTTTCTGGATTTTTGTTTTAGATTCCGTCTCTCACAGTTGAAGTGTACCTATGATAGAAATTACAGACCTCTACATGCTTTGTAAGTAGGAAAACCTGCAAAATCGGCAGTGTATCAAATACTTGTTCTCCCCACTGTATATAGATACTGTCACTGGTCCTGTTCTATCTCCCCTGATATATAGATACTGTCAGTGTCAGTGGTCCTGTTCTATCTCCCCTGATATATAGATACTGTCAGTGTCACTGGTCCTGTTCTATCGCCCCTGATATATAGATACTGTCAGTGGTCCTGTTCTATCTCCCCTGATATATAGATACTGTCACTGGTCCTGTTCTATCTCCCCTGATATATAGATACTGTGTGTGTGTGTGTTTAGAGCTATGATCTGAAGGAGGAGCATGGGTTCAGTGCCAGCCTCAGTGAGTTCTGGAGGAAGGTGAACCAGCCGTTCCAACCCAACATCCCCCAGCTAGGTCACAACACCACCAAGCAGCTCTCACACTGCTTCTCCAGGGACAAACTACACTTGTAAGATGACACACACCACACACGTACTCACATACACTCTGACAACAGTTGGGGTGTGGTCTATATTGAGGCACCATCTGTGTGGTTGTTGTGAGTCTCTGACACCTATTCTTTGTTCTCTACAGATTCAACATGACCTCTAAAGACACGTTCTTTGACAACGCAACACGCAGTCGAATAGTAAGTCTCTCATTCAGGATATTTATTTTCTATGAATGTCAAGAATCAATGGGAATATGGTTTCAGGTCTGGGTTTCTCTTTGACACAATATTCTGTGTGACCTAACCCTCTCAGGTGTATGAGATCCTGAGGCGCACCCCCTGCACACGCACCTGCCAATCCATGGGTGAGTGAGCTCTTACCCCTAACCTTAACCCAAACCTTGCAAACATACATGCCAAACCATGGGTGAGTGACCTCTAACCCCTAACCTTAACCCAAACCCTGCAAACATACATGCCAAACCATGGGTGAGTGACCTCTAACCCCTAACCTTAACCCAAACCCTGCAAACACACATGCCAAACCATGGGTGAGTGACCTCTAACCCCTAACCTTATTCCAAACCCTGAAAACACACATGCCAAACCATGGGTGAGTGACCTCTAACCCCTAACCTTAACCCAAACCCTGCAAACACACATGCCAAACCATGGGTGAGTGACCTCTAACCCTTAACCCGAACCCTGCAAACATACATGCCAAACCATGGGTGAGTGACCTCTAACCCCTAACCTTAACCCAAACCCTGCAAACATACATGCCAAACCATGGGTGAGTGACCTCTAACCCCTAACCTTAACCCAAACCCTGCAAACACACATGCCAAACCATGGGTGAGTGACCTCTAACCCCTAACCTTAACCCAAACCCTGCAAACACACATGCCAAACCATGGGTGAGTGACCTCTAACCCCTAACCTTAACCCAAACCCTGCAAACACACATGCCAAACCATGGGTGAGTGACCTCTAACCCCTAACCTTAACCCAAACCCTGCAAACACACATGCCAAACCATGGGTGAGTGACCTCTAACCCCTAACCTTAACCCAAACCCTGCAAACACACATGCCAAACCATGGGTGAGTGACCTCTAACCCCTAACCTTAACCCAAACCCTGCAAACACACATGCCAAACCATGGGTGAGTGACCTCTAACCCCTAACCTTAACCCAAACCCTGCAAACACACATGCCAAACCATGGGTGAGTGACCTCTAACCCCTAACCTTAACCCAAACCCTGCAAACACACATGCCAAACCATGGGTGAGTGACCTCTAACCCCTAACCTTAACCCAAACCCTGCAAACACACATGCCAAACCATGGGTGAGTTAGCTCTCAGAGTATCGTGTTCTTCTTCAATTAAATTTCCCCCCCGTGGGATCAATAAAGTACCTATCTATCTATCTATCTATCTATCTATCTATCTATCTATCTATCTATCTATCTATCTATCTATCTATCTATCTATCTATCTATCTATCTATCTATCTATCTATCTATCTATCTATCTATCTATCTATCTATCTATCTTCTCCATGGTTCCTCAGTACAGTTCCATACTGTAGGGGGTAGGGTGTAGGGTGTAGCGGGTAGGGTGTATGGAGTAGGGTGTATGGGGTAGGGGGTATGGGTTTAGGGTGTAGGGGGTATGGAGTAGGGGGTATGGAGTAGGTGGTATGGAGTAGGTTGTAGGGAGGTAGGGGGTATGGGTTTAGGGTGTAGGGTGTAGCGGGTAAGGTGTATGGGGTAGAGGGTATGGGGTAGGGGGTATGGGTTTAGGGTATAGGGGGCATTGAGTAGGGTGTAGGGAGGTATTAGTTTAGGGTGTATGGGTTTAGGGGGGTATGGGTTTAGGGTGTATGGGGTAAGGTGTATGGGGTAGGGTGTATGGAGTTGGGTGTAAGGGGTAGCGTGGGACCAGTACAATAAAAGTATGAACATGTATGAACTAACTAACTGTAAGTGTCTCTGGATAAAGTATGAACATGTATGAACTAACTGTAATATGCTCTGGATAAAGTATGAACATGTATGAACTAACTAACTGTAAGTGTCTCTGGATCATGTATGAACTAACTAACTGTAAGTGTCTCTGGATAAGAGCGTCTGGTAAATGACTGAAATGTAAATGTTCTGTAAATAAATGTAACATAATCAAAGTGACACTGAACTAGCACACTTGCCATAGACTTTAGGGTGTCTGTGACCAGGTTTACATCCAATTGGCAACAGATTTTCATGTGAATATTCAAAATATGCACATTTTCCCATCAGAGTTGTTTCCATAAAATTGACTTGTTCCGCACATAAAAATTACTTTAGTGGTTAAATTCCGATCCACCTACCACTATTATCAATAGGAATAGTGGATAGAGGGCAGGATAGACAGACTGGTAGACTACACTGAGTATACCAAACATTACGAACACCTTCCTAATATTGAGTTGTATGATTAACCACTCATGGTGTGATTATAATAACATACAGAAACTCAAGTCCTTTTGTTCACCTAGAATACCTCACGTTCACCCGTCCTAGAATACCTCACGTTCACCCGTCCTAGAATACCTCACCTTCACCCGTCCTAGAATACCTCACCTTCACCCGTCCTAGAATACCTCACGTTCACCCGTCCTAGAATACCTCACCTTCACCCGTCCTAGAATACCTCACCTTCACCCGTCCTAGAATACCTCACCTTCACCCGTCCTAGAATACCTCACGTTCACCCGTCCTAGAATACCTCACCTTCACCCGTCCTAGAATACCTCACCTTCACCCGTCCTAGAATACCTCACGTTCACCCGTCCTAGAATACCTCACGTTCACCCGTCCTAGAATACCTCACGTTCACCCGACCTAGCATACCTCACGTTCACCCGACCTTGAAGAAGAGGTCCTTCAAGGAGAGGGACAAGGACAAATTGAAATGCGTCCAGAGGGAGCTGAAGTTGCGGATTGCTGAGGGGAAGAGAGGGTATAAGGAGAAGATGGAGGACAAGCTGAGGCAGAGCCAGGTGAGGGAGGTGTGGAAGGGTATGAGAAATATCACTGGCTTCAAAAAGTCAAACAGTGGGCAGACGGAGGGGACCCAGGACAGAGCCAATGAGCTGAACCAATTTTTTAACAGGTTTGATACTGGCCCTGTCCACCTCCCCTCCAGCTCCCCAGGCCACACACCCTCACAGCTGTCCCACCCCCACTTTGCTCACAACACCTCTGCTGAGACAATCAGTGACCCCACCTCCGCCCCTGCTCCCTCTGGACTGATCCTCAACACCCCCCTTCCCCACACCTCCCCACCTGGGCTGGCTTTCACCACCAACCAAGTGAAGAGAGAGCTGGAGAGACTACATCAGTGGAAAGCGGCGGGCCCTAATGGCATCAGCCCAAAGGTGCTTAGGGTGTGTTCTGACCAACTGTGTGGAATACTCCAGCGACCCTTCAACCTTAGACTGAGCCTGGAAAGGGTCCCTGTGCTGTGGAAAACATCCTGCCTCGTCCCAGTGCCCAAGAAGGCACACCCCACTGTCCTGAATGACTTCATACCTGTAGCGCTAACATCCCACATCATGAAGACCCTGGAAAGGTTAGTCCTCGCTCACCTCAGACCCCTGGTGTGTTCATCACTGGACCCCCTGCAGTTTGCATACCAGCGCAACATCAGGGTGGATGATGCTATCATCTACCTTCTGCAGAGGGCCTACTCTCACCTGGACAACGCAGGTTGCACTGTGAGGGTTATGTTTTTTAACTTCTCCAGCTCCTTCAACACCATTCAGCCCCTGCTACTGGGTGAGAAGATGAAGAGGATGAAAGTGGAAGCACCCTTAGTCTCCTGGGTCACGGACTACCTGACCGGTAGGCCACAACTACAGAGCTGTGTGTCAGAACGGGCAGTGAGCAACAAAGGGGCCCCCCAGGGAATGGTCTTGTTCCCCTTCCTGTTCACCCTCTACACCTCAGACTTCAGATATAACTCTGAAACATGCCACCTACAGAAGTTCTCGGATGACTCTGCTATTGTAGGGTGCATCAGGGGTGGGCAGGAGGAGGAGTACAGGAGCACAATCAATGACTTTGTGGTGTGGTGTGAGCAGAATCACCTTCAGCTCAACATCAGCAAAACAAAGGAGATGGTGGTGGACTTCAGGAGAACCAAGGCCCAACCGACTGCAGTCCCTATACAGGGGATGGATGTGGAAATGGTTGGGTCATACAAGTTCCTGGGAGTCCATATGGACAATAGGCTGGAATGGGCTGGTAACACCGGGGCCCTGTACAAAAAGGGCCAGAGCCGACTCTACTTTCTGAGGAGGCTCAGGTCCTTCAACGTGTGCAGTAAACTACTGCATACCTTCTACCAGTCTGTGGTGGTAGAACTCTTTTTTTCAGTGGTGTGCTGGGGCGCCAACATAAAAGCCGGTGATGCTTCTCGGATAAATAAGCTGATCAGGAAGGCTAGCTCTGTCCTGGGGATTAGCCTGGACAGAGAGACGAATCCTGGCCAAACTGCTGGCCATCATGGACAATGTCACCCACTCTCTGCATGCCATGGTTATGACGCAGAGGAGCACCTTCAGTCACAGACTGATCCCACCACGGTGTGCCAGAGAGCGCTACAGGAGGTCCTTCCTGCCGGCGGCTATTAGACTATATAATGCCTCACCGGGGTGCCGTGCCGTCGGCAACATAGATCTGGAACTGTTGGGGTGTTAGGACCTAGATTTAACAATTATGCATCCATCTGTGAGTAACTCTGGTCTGTAATCACTCATTCACTCAGGACCTATTTATTCATGCAGGTCTGTATATACATACTCATGTACAGTTGTTATATCATATCATGTGCAATATTGTAAGTAATTATTGGACCTAACTTACGTAGTCATTCACTCAGGAATGCATATTAGTATCCTGCCAGTTGCATCTTTTCTCATTGCTTTTAGTATATCGAATGTGCAATAAGTGCAGTTGTCTGTAATTAAACCCTGCGCACTAAAGACTGTATTTTAAGGGAATTACTATTATTACCCCAAATTATATCATACACACATTTAGCTATTAAAGTATCTCTTCCTGTCATTTACCTGTACAGTTTGTGTAAACATGTTCATTTAGCCAGTCTGTATATTAAGTAAACTATTATTACCCCAAATTATATCATACACCCATTTAGCTATTGAAGTATTTCTCTGCCATCGACCTGTATAGTATAGTTAACCATCCAACATCCACCAATGTATAGTGTACATATTCAGCCAACCATCCATACTATGTCTTTTTATAGCTTTTTTGCACTCCAGACTTCTTGTATTTCTATACTTTTTCATACTGCCGCTCTATGTATCGTGTATCTGTCTTTTGTGTATTTTCGTTCTGGCATTTTGCACCTGCCCTGTGTTTTTTTCGTAGCTGCTTGACAAAGAAATGTCCTCACCTCTGTCATCATGAAGTGCTTTGAGAGGCAAGTTAAGGATCATATCACCTCTACATTACCTGACACCTTAGACCCACTTCAATGTGCTTACCGCCCCAATAGATCCACAAACGATGCAATCTCCACCACATTACACACTGCCCTGTCCCATCTGGACAAGAGGAATACCTATGTAAGAATGCTGTTCATTGACTACAGCTCAGCATTCAACACCATAGTACCCTCCAAGCTTATCATTTAGATTGAGGCCCTGGGTCTGAACCCCGCCCTGTGCAGCTGGGTCCTGGACTTCCTGACGGGCCGCCCCCAGCTGGTAAAGGTAGGAAACAAAACCTCCACTTCACTGATCCTCAACACAGGGGCCCACAAGGGTGCGTGCTCAGCCCCCTCCTGTACTTCCTGTTCACCCATGACTGCGTGGCCAAGCCTGCCTCCAACTCAATCAAAGATTGCAGACGACACAACCATAGTAGGCTTGATTACCAACAACGGTGAGACAGCCTACAGGGAGGAGGTGAGGGCCCTGGGAGTGTGGTGCCAGGAAAATAACCTCTCCCTCAATGTAAAAAAAACGAAGGAGCAGATAGTGGACTTCAGGACACAGCAGAGGGAGCAGCCCCCTATCCACATCGATGGAACTGCAGTGGAGATGGTGGAAAACTTCATGTTCCTCGGCGTACACATCACTGACAAACTGAAATGGTCCACCCACACAGACAGTGTGGTGAAGAAGGTGCAACAGAGCCTCTCAACCTCAGGAGGCTGAAGAAATTTGGCTTATCACCTAAAACCCTCACAATCTTTTACAGATGCACAATTGAGAGCATCCTGTCTGGCTGTATGCACCGCCCACAACCACAGGGCTCTCCAGAGGGTGGTGCTGTCTGCCCAACGCATTACTGGGGGCAAACCTCCGGCCCTCCTGGACACGTACAGCACCCGTTGCCACAGGAAGGCCAAAAAGATCATCAAGGACATCAACCATCCGAGCCACTGCCTGTTCATCCCACTATCAACCAGAAGGCGAGGTCATTACAGCTGTATCAAAGCTGGGCCCGAGAGACTGAAAAACAGCTTCTACTTTAATAATGTATCCGTATCTGCATCACTCATCTCTATGTATAAACTGCCCTCTACACTATTCTACAGTATCTTAGTCACTCTAGTTGTGTTTACATATTACATCACCCATCTCTATGTATATACTGTATTGTACTCTATACTTCACCACTGACTGCTAAACAACCATCTCTATGTATATACTGTATTGTACTCTATACTTCACCACTGACTGTTAAACAACCATCTCTATGTATATACTGTATTGTACTCTATACTACACCACTGACTGTTAAACATTCATCTCTATGTATATACTGTATTGTACTCTATACTACACCACTGACTGGTAAACAACCATCTCTATGTATATACTGTATTGTACTCTATACTTCACCACTGACTGCTAAACAACCATCTCTATGTATATACTGTATTATACTCTATACTTCACCACTGACTGTTAAACAACCATCTCTATGTATATACTGTATTGTACTCTATACTTCACCACTGACTGTTAAACAACCATCTCTATGTATATACTGTATTGTACTCTATACTTCACCACTGACTGTTAAACAACCATCTCTATGTATATACTGTATTGTACTCTATACTTCACCACTGACTGTTAAACAACCATCTCTATGTATATACTGTATTGTACTCTATACTTCACCACTGACTGTTAAACAACCATCTCTATGTATATACTGTATTGTACTCTATACTTCACCACTGACTGTTAAACAACCATCTCTATGTATATACTGTATTGTACTCTATACTTCACCACTGACTGTTAAACAACCATCTCTATGTATATACTGTATTGTACTCTATACTTCACCACTGACTGCTAAACAACCATCTCTAGTACATCAGAGACTGCTGTCTATAGACATAGATTAGAATCACCAGCCACTTTAAGGAATAGAACACTAGTCACTTTAATAATGTTTCTGTATCTGCATCACTCATCTCATATGTTTTAACTGTACACTATACTATTCTACAGTATCTTAGTAACTTAATCATGTTTATATACTGCATCACCAATCTCTTATGTGTATACTATATACTATAAAGCTTACTATACCACTGTATCTCAGTCCAATGCTGCCCTGACATTAATGTATATATTCTCAATCCTTTCTTACTTAGATGTATGTGTATTCTGGTATATGTTGTGAAGCTGTTAGATATTACTTGTTAGATATTACTGCAATACTACTGTATTCTATTATATTCTACTCTATTATTTTCTATGCTAGTGTATTATTTTCTATCCTAATATTTAGATATTTCTTAATTCCATTATTTTACTTTTAGGTTTGTGTGTATTATTGTGTATTGTTAGATATTACTGCACTGTTGGAGCTGGAAACACAAGCATTTCACTACACCCGCAATAACATCTGCTAAATATGTGTATGTGACCCATAACATTTGATTTGATTTATGCTGACCTGTGGTATGGTTAAGGGGGTGTGGTAACTGGCCAATACACCACTGCTAAGGGCTGTCCTTATTCACGCTGCAACGCGGTGGTATATTCGCTGTATACCACAAACTCCCAAGGTGCCTTTTTGCTATTAAAAACTAGGTGGTTCCAGCCCTGAATGTTGATTGGTTGACAGCTGTGGTATATGAGACCGTATACCATGGGAATGACAAATAATTTGTTTTTATTGCTCTAATTACTTTAGTAACCAGTTTATAATAGCAATAAGGCACCTCAGGGTTTGTGGTATATGGCCAATATATCACGGCTAATGGTTGTGCCTAGGAACAGCCCTTAGCCGTGGTATATTGGCCATATAGACACAAACCCTCTCGTGCCTTATTGCTATTATAAACTGGTTATCAACGTAATTAGAAGAGTAAAAAAATGTTTTGTCATACACGTGGTAAATGGTCTGATATACCACAGCTGTTCATTGCCTATAATTTATCACCTCCTCTCCTCTCCTCTCCTCTCCTCTCCTGCCCCCTCCCCTCCTCTCCTCTCCTCTCCTCTCCTCTCCTCTCCTCTCCTCTCCTGCCCCCTCCCCTCCTCTCCTCTCCTCTCCTCTCTGAATGGGAAAGCTGATACAGATCACTGAAGCATCTCTCACTAATATTAGATGAGTTTGTTGATACATTGAGTAACCGACACCTCTCTTTCTCTCTCTCTCTCTCTCTCTCTCCGTCTTTCTCTCTCTCTCTCTCTCTCTCTCTCTCTCTCTCTCTCTCTCTCTCTCTCTCTCTCTCTCTCTCTCTCTCTCTCTCTCCATCTTTCTCTCTCTCTCTCTCTCTCTCCGTCTTTCTCTCTCTCTCTCTCTCTCTCTCTCTCTCTCTCTCTCTCTCTCTCTCTCTCTCTCTCTCTCTCTCTCTCTCTGTCTCTCTCTGTCTCTCTCTGTCTCTCTCTGTCAGGCATCACCACATTAGTAGCTAAAGGAGTCTATGATTCTGCCTTCCCTCTCCATGATGTAAGTGACAGTTCCTGTCCTTCCAGCTGGAAATACAGTATTTGTGATAATGTTACTGTTAACCTCATGATAATGTTGATATTGATAACGCATCTGAAATACACTGTGAGCTTCCTCATTGTGTTGGGATGGATCTGTCTGATGGGCGTGTCTGACTCCTCCCCTCTCTGCAGGGGGACTATAAGGTCGTGGGTCACTCAGAGAGGAACGACAGACAGGTAACCACTGCTCTACTGTACTTCACTATACTCTACTATACTTCACTATATTCTACTGTACTGTACTGTACTCTACTGTACTTCACTATATTCTACTGTACTTCACTATATTCTACTGTACTGTACTGTACTCTACTGTACTCTACTGTACTTCACTATATTCTACTGTACTTCACTATATTCTACTGTACTTCACTATATTCTACTGTACTCTACTGTACTTCACTATATTCTACTGTACTCTACTGTACTTCACTATATTCTACTGTACTTCACTATATTCTACTGTACTTCACTATACTCTACTGTACTCTACTGTACTTCACTATACTCTACTGTACTCTACTGTACTTCACTATATTCTACTGTACTCTACTGTACTTCACTATACTCTACTGTACTTCACTATACTCTACTGTACTCTACTGTACTTCACTATATTCTACTGTACTCTACTGTACTTCACTATATTCTACTGTACTCTACTGTACTTCACTATACTCTACTGTACTCTACTGTACTTCACTATATTCTACTGTACTCTACTGTACTCTAATGTACTCTACTGCACTTCACTATACTCTACTGTACTTCACTATACTCTACTGTACTCTACTGTACTTCACTATACACTACTGTACTCTACTGTACTTCACTATACTCTACTGTACTCTACTGTACTTCACTATACTCTACTGTACTCTACTGTACTACACTATACTCTAAAGTACTCTACTGTACTTCACTATACTCTACTGTACTCTACTGTACTTCACTATACTCTACTGTACTCTACTGTACTTCACTATACTCTACTGTACTCTACTGTACTTCACTATACTCTACTGTACTCTACTGTACTTCACTATATTCTACTGTACTTCACTGTACTCTACTGTACTCTACTGTACTTCACTGTACTCTACTGTACTCTACTGTACTTCACTGTACTCTACTGTATTCTACTGTACTCTACTGTACTTCACTATACTCTATTGTAATCTACGGTACTTCACTATACTCTACTGTAATCTACTGTACTTCACTATACTCTACTGTACTTCACTATACTCTACTGTATTTCACTTTACTATACTGTAATCTACTGTACTTCACTATACTGTACTGTAATCGACTTTACTTCACTATACTCTACTGTAATCTACTGTACTTCACTATACTCTACTGTAATCGACTGTACTTCACTATACTCTACTGTACTTCACTATACTCTACTGTAATCTACTGTATTTCACTTTACTCTACTGTAATCTACTGTACTTCACTATATTCTACTGTACTCTACTGTACTCTACTGTACTTCACTATATTCTACTGTACTCTACTGTACTCTACTGTACTTCACTATACTCTACTGTACTTCACTATACTCTACTGTACTTCACTATACTCTACTGTACTCAACTGTACTTCACTATACTCTACTGTACTCCACTGTACTTCACTATACTCTACTGTAATCTACTGTACTTCACTATACTCTACTGTACTTCACTATACTCTACTTTACTCTACTGTACTTCACTATACTCTACTGTACTCTACTATCTCCTACTGTACTATAATCTACTGTATTTCACAGTACTCTACTGTACTTCACTATACTCTACTGTACTCTACTATCTTCTTCTGTACTGTAATCTACTGTATTTCACTATACTCTACTGTAATCTACTGTACTTCACTATACTCTACTGTACTTCAATGTACTCTACTGTACTTCACTATACTCTACTGTACTCTACTGTACTTCACTATACTCTACTGTAATCTACTGTACTTCACTATACTCTACTGTAATCTACTGTACTTCACTATACTCTTATGTAATCGACTGTACTTCACTATACTCTACTGTAATCGACTGTACTTCACTATACTCTACTGTACTGTACTTCACTATACTCTACTGTAATCTACTGTACTTCACTGTACTCTATTGTAATCTACGGTACTTCACTATACTCTACTGTACTCTACGATCTCCTACTCTACTGTAATCTACTGTACTTCACTATACTCTACTGTAATCTACTGTACTTCACTATACTCTACTGTACTTCACTATACTCTACTGTAATCTACTGTATTTCACTATACTGTACTGTAATCGACTGTACTTTACTATACTCTACTGTAATCTACTGTACTTCACTATACTCTACTGTACTTCACTATACTCTACTGTTATCTACTGTATTTCACTTTACTCTACTGTAATCTACTGTACTTCACTATACTCTACTGTAATCTACTGTACTTCACTATACTCTACTGTAATCGACTGTACTTCACTGTACTGTACTGTAATCGACTGTACTTCACTATACTCTACTGTACTTCACTATACTCTACTGTTATCTACTGTATTTCACTTTACTCTACTGTAATCTACTGTACTTCACTATACTCTACTGTAATCGACTGTACTTCACTATACTGTACTGTAATTGACTGTACTTCACTATACTCTACTGTAATCGACTTTAATTCACTATACTCTACTGTAATCTACTATGTCCTACTGTACTGTACTCTTCTGTACTCTATCTCCTACTGTACTGTACTCTTCTGTACTCTATCTCCTACTGTACTGTACTCTTCTGTACTCTATCTCCTACTGTACTGTACTCTTCTGTACTCTACAGTGGTTCCCAAACTGTGGGTCGGGACCCACTTGGGTGGGTTGCAGGATTTAGCTTTAAAACGTATTTATATTTAAAACTGCAAAATGTTGTCTCTGCTGAAACCTTATGATGGGTCACGACTAAAACAACACCTCAATTGGTGGGTCATGAAGCAAAAACTTTTGGGAACTCCTGATGTACTCTACACTACAGTATTCTGTGTCCTACTGTACTGGACTCTACTGTATACTACTGTGTCCTACTGTACTGTAATCTACTGGACTCTACTGTACACTACTGTATTCTGTGTCCTACTGTACTGGACTCTACTGGACTCTACTGTACACTACTGTGTCCTACTGTACTGGACTCTACTGGACTCTACTGTATACTACTGTGTCCTACAGTACTGTAATCTACTGGACTCTACTGTACACTACTGTATTCTGTGTCCTACTGTACTGGACTCTACTGGACTCTACTGGACTCTACTGTATACTACTGTGTCCTACTGTACTGGACTCTACTGGACTCTACTGTACACTACTGTGTCCTACTGTACGGGACTCTACTGGACTCTACTGTATACTACTGTGTCCTACTGTACTGGACTCTACTGTACACTACTGTGTCCTACTGTACTGGACTCTACTGTATACTACTGTGTCCTACTGTACTGCACTCTACTGGACTCTACTGTACACTACTGTGTCCTACTGTACTGGACTCTACTGGACTCTACTGTACACTACTGTGTCCTACTGTACTGGACTCTACTGGACTCTGCTGACTACTGTACAATACTGTGTCCTACTGTACTGTAATCTACTGTATTCTGTGTTCTACTGTACTGGACCCTACTGGACTCTACTGTAAACTACTGTGTCCTACTGTACTGGACTCTACTGGACTCTACTGTATAATGTGTCCTACTGTACTGGACTCTACTGGACTCTACTGTACACTACTATGTCCTACTGTACTGGACTCTACTGGACTCTACTGTACACTACTGTGTCCTACTGTACTGTAATCTACTGTATACTACTGTGTCCTACTGTACTGGACTCTACTGTACACTACTGTGTCCTACTGTACTGTAATCCACTGTATACTACTGTGTCCTACTGTACTGGACTCTACTGTATACTACTGTGTCCTACTGTACTGGACTCTACTGTACACTACTGTGTCCTACTGTACTGTAATCTACTGTATACTACTGTATTCTGTGTCCTACTGTACTGGACTCTACTATACACTACTGTGTCCTACTGTACTGGAATCTACTGTATACTACTGTGTACTACTGTACTGGACTCTACTGGACTCTACTGTACACTACTGTGTCCTACTGTACTGTAATCTACTGTATACTACTGTGTCCTACTGTACTGTAATATACTGTATTCTGTGTTCTACTCTACTGGACTTACTGTACACTACTTTATTCAACTGTGTCCTACTATACTGGACACTACTGTACACTACTGGAATCTACTGCACACTACCGTATTCTGTGTCCTACTGTACTGAACACGACTGTACACTACTGTATTCTACTGTATTCTACTGTGTCCTACTGTACTGGAATCTACTGTGCACTACCGTATTCTACTGTGTTCTACTATACACTACTGTATTCTATTGTACACTACTGTAATCTACTGTTCTGTCTACTCTGAACTTACTCTGATGTCTGTTCTGTACTCTACTCTGATGTCTGTTCTGAACTCTACTCTGATGTCTGTTCTCTACTCTGATGTCTGTTCTCTACTCTGATGTCTGTTCTGTACTCTACTCTCATGTCTGTTCTGTACTCTACTCTCATGTCTGTTCTCTACTCTATTCTGATGTCTGTTCTCTACTCTGATGTCTGTACTCTACTCTGTCTGTTCTCTACTCTACTCTGATGTCTGTTCTGTACTCTACTCTGATGTCTGTTCTGAACTCTACTCTGATGTCTGTTCTCTACTCTACTCTGATGTCTGTTCTGTACTCTACTCTGATGTCTGTTCTGAACTCTACTCTGATGTCTGTTCTCTACTCTACTCTGATGTCTGTTCTCTACTCTACTCTGATGTCTGTTCTCTACTCTACTCTGATGTCTGTTCTCTACTCTACTCTCATGTCTGTTCTCTACTCTATTCTGATGTCTGTTCTCTATTCTGATGTCTGTTCTCTTCTCTACTCTGATGTCTGTTCTCTACTCTACTCTGATGTCTGTTCTCTACTCTACTCTGATGTCTGTTCTCTACTCTACTCTCATGTCTGTTCTCTACTCTATTCTGATGTCTGTTCTCTATTCTGATGTCTGTTCTCTACTCTACTCTGATGTCTGTTCTCTACTCTACTCTGATGTCTGTTCTCTACTCTACTCTCATGTCTGTTCTCTACTCTATTCTGATGTCTGTTCTCTATTCTGATGTCTGTTCTCTTCTCTACTCTGATGTCTGTTCTCTACTCTACTCTGATGTCTGTTCTCTACTCTACTCTCATGTCTGTTCTCTACTCTACTCTGATGTCTGTTCTCTATTCTGATGTCTGTTCTCTATTCTGATGTCTGTTCTCTTCTCTACTCTGATGTCTGTTCTCTTCTCTACTCTGATGTCTGTTCTCTACTCTACTCTGATGTCTGTTCTCTACTCTACTCTGATGTCTGTTCTCTACTCTACTCTGATGTCTGTTCTCTACTCTACTCTGATGTCTGTTCTCTACTCTACTCTCATGTCTGTTCTCTACTCTATTCTGATGTCTGTTCTCTATTCTGATGTCTGTTCTCTACTCTACTCTCATGTCTGTTCTCTACTCTGATGTCTGTTCTCTACTCTGATGTCTGTTCTCTACTCTACTCTGATGTCTGTTCTGTACTCTGATGTCTGTTCTCTACTCTACTCTGATGTATGTTCTGTACTCTACTCTGATGTCTGTTCTCTACTCTACTCTGATGTCTGAACTCTACTCTCATGTCTGTTCTCTACTCTATTCTGATGTCTGTTCTCTACTCTACTCTGATGTCTGTTCTCTACTCTACTCTGATGTTTGTTCTGTACTCTACTCTCATGTCTGTTCTCTACTCTACTCTCATGTCTGTTCTCTACTCTCATGTCTGTTCTCTACTTTGATGTCTGTTCTCTACTCTGATGTCTGTTCTGTACTCTACTCTGATGTCTGTTCTCTACTCTACTCTGATGTCTGTTCTCTACTCTACTCTGATGTCTGTTCTCTACTCTGATGTCTGTTCTCTACTCTACTCTGATGTCTGTTCTGTACTCTGATGTCTGTTCTGTACTCTACTCTCATGTCTGTTCTCTACTCTGATGTCTGTTCTCTACTCTACTCTGATGTCTGTTCTGTACTCTGATGTCTGTTCTCTACTCTACTCTGATGTCTGTTCTGTACTCTACTCTGATGTCTGTTCTCTACTCTACTCTGATGTCTGAACTCTACTCTCATGTCTGTTCTCTACTCTACTCTGATGTCTGTTCTCTACTCTACTCTGATGTCTGTTCTCTACTCTACTCTGATGTCTGAACTCTACTCTCATGTCTGTTCTCTACTCTATTCTGATGTCTGTTCTCTATTCTGATGTCTGTTCTCTACTCTTCTCTGATGTCTGTTCTCTACTCTACTCTAATGTCTGTTCTGTACTCTACTCTGATGTCTGTTCTGTACTCTACTCTGATGTCTGTTCTCTACTCTACTCTGATGTCTGTTCTCTACTCTACTCTCATGTCTGTTCTCTACTCTGATGTCTGTTCTCTACTCTACTCTGATGTCTGTTCTCTACTCTATTCTGATGTCTGTTCTCTACTCTGATGTCTGTTCTCTACTCTACTCTCATGTCTGTTCTCTACTCTATTCTGATGTCTGTTCTCTACTCTCATGTCTGTTCTCTACTCTATTCTGATGTATGTTCTCTACTCTGATGTCTGTTCTCTACTCTACTCTCATGTCTGTTCTCTACTCTACTCTGATGTCTGTTCTCTACTCTACTCTGATGTCTGAACTCTACTCTCATGTCTGTTCTCTACTCTATTCTGATGTCTGTTCTCTACTCTACTCTCATGTCTGTTCTCTACAATACTCTGATGTCTGTTCTCTACTCTACTCTGATGTCTGTTCTCTACTCTACTCTGATGTCTGTTCTCTACTCTACTCTCATGTCTGTTCTCTACTCTACTCTGATGTCTGTTCTCTACTCTACTCTGATGTCTGTTCTCTACTCTACTCTCATGTCTGTTCTGTACTCTACTCTGATGTCTGTTCTCTACTCTGATGTCTGTTCTCTACTCTGATGTCTGTTCTCTACTCTACTCTGATGTCTGTTCTGAACTCTACTCTGATGTCTGTACTCTACTCTGATGTCTGTTCTCTACTCTGATGTCTGTTCTCTACTCTACTCTGATGTCTGTTCTGAACTCTACTCTGATGTCTGTTCTGAACTCTACTCTGATGTCTGTTCTGAACTCTACTCTGATGTCTGTTCTCTACTCTACTCTGATGTCTGAACTCTACTCTACTCTCATGTCTGTTCTCTACTCTACTCTGATATCTGTTCTCTACTCTACTCTCATGTCTGAACTCTACTCTACTCTCATGTCTGTTCTCTACTCTACTCTCATGTCTGTTCTCTACTCTCATGTCCGTTCTCTACTCTGATGTCTGTTCTCTACTCTACTCTCATGTCTGTTCTGTACTCTACTCTCATGTCTGTTCTCTACTCTACTCTCATGTCTGTTCTGTACTCTACTCTCATGTCTGTTCTCTACTCTACTCTCATGCCTGTTCTCTATTCTGATGTCTGTTCTCTACTCTACTCTGTCTGTTCTCTACTCTACTCTCATGTCTGTTCTCTACTCTACTCTCATGTCTGTTCTCTACTCTACTCTCATGTCTGTTCTCTACTCTACTCTCATGTCTGTTCTCTACTCTACTCTCATGTCTGTTCTCTACTCTACTCTGATGTCTGTTCTCTACTCTACTCTAATGTCTGTTCTCTACTCTACTCTAATGTCTGTTCTCTACTCTACTCTGATGTCTGTTCTCTACTCTACTCTGATGTCTGTTCTGTTCTCTACTCTGATGTCTGTTCTCTACTCTGATGTCTGTTCTCTACTCTACTCTGATGTCTGTTCTGTACTCTACTCTGATGTCTGTTCTCTACTCTGATGTCTGTTCTCTACTCTGATGTCTGTTCTGTTCTCTACTCTGATGTCTGTTCTGTTCTCTACTCTGATGTCTGTTCTGTACTCTACTCTGATGTCTGTTCTCTACTCTGATGTCTGTTCTCTACTCTACTCTCATGTCTGTTCTGTACTCTACTCTGATGTCTGTTCTGTACTCTACTCTCATGTCTGTTCTCTACTCTACTCTCATGTCTCTTCTCTACTCTCATGTCTGTTCTCTACTCTGATGTCTGTTCTCTACTCTACTCTGATGTCTGTTCTGTCTAAGGTGTTGCATGATGAATGGGCCAGATATGGAGCCTTCTACAAATACCAACCTGTGGACCTCATCAGGTACCTACATTATTACTATATTACATTATCACGAGTTACTAACATTACTTTGTTACATTATCTTCAGGTACCAACATTACTGTATTATTTTGACCTACAGTACCAGTACAAGGTTTGGACAAACCTTCTCATTCCAGGGTTTTTCTAAAAATGTTTTACTATTTTCTACATTGTAGAATAATAGTGAAGACATCAAAACTATGAAATAATGCATATGGAATCATGGAGTAACCAAAGAAGTGTTAAATAAAGAGGAACGACATTGCATCATTACTTTAAGACACAAGGTCAGTCAATACGGAACATTTTCAGAACTTTGAAAGTTTCTTCAAGTGCAGTAGCAAAAACCAACAAGTGCTATGATTAAACTGTCTCTCATGAGGACCGTCACAGGAAAGGAAGACCCAGAGTTACTTCTGCTGCAGAGGATAAGTTCATTAGAGTTACCAGCCTCAGAAATTGCAACCCAAATAAATGCTTCACAGAGTTCAAGTAACAGACACATCTCAACATCAACTGTTCAGAGGAGACTGTGTGAATCAGACCTTCATAGTTGAATTGCTGCAAAGAAACCACTACTAAAGGACACCAATAAGAAGAAGAGACTTGATTGGGCCAAGAAACACGACCAATGGACATTGTGAGAAGCCCGAGAAGGTGAACGGACGATCTCCGCATGTATGGATTCCACCGTATAATATGTAGGAAGAGGTGTGATGGTGTGGAGGTGGTTTGCTGGGGACACTGTATGTGATTTTTAGAATTCAAGGCACACTTAACCAGCATGGCTACCACATCATGAGTTTGGACTGCAAAGAGAAGGAAAAGCAGCCAACACGTTCTCAGCATATGTGGGAACTCCTTCTAGACGGTTGAAAAAGCATTCCAGGTGAAGCTGGTTGAGAGAATGCCAAGAGTGTGCAAAGCTGTCATCAAGGCAAAGGGAGGCTACTTTGAAGAATCTAAAATATAACATATATTTTGATTTATATAACACTTTTTTGGTTACTACATGATTCCATGTGTGTTATTTCATAGTGTTGATGTCTTCACTATTATTCTACAAAATATTAAGAAAAACCCTTGAATGAGT